>JAECXC010000966.1:0-21831 GCA_018152125.1 Drosophila dunni
GTCCATATGAAAAAAATTAATTATATAAATTCTATATGATTGTGGTGCAATATCTTGCCGGCATGGTTATTTAAAGTATTTGGTGCAATAATAATGAAGTATTATAGTGCATTATTAATATAATGCATGGAAAATCATAAAGTAAGGGAAAGACTTAAATAAAGTGACCGATTTCGAGAATACGTGTCACAAAACCTATATAGGGAGTGGTGTCGCGCAAGATATGTCATATGAGAAAAAATTAATTATATAAATTCTATATGATTGTGGTGCAATATCTTGCCGGCATGGTTATTTAAAGTATTTGGTGCAATAATAATGAAGTATTATAGTGCATTATTAATATAATGCATGGAAAATCATAAAGTAAGGGAAAGACTTAAATAAAGTGACCGATTTCGAGAATACGTGTCACAAAACCTATATAGGGAGTGGTGTCGCGCAAGATATGTCATATGAGAAAAAAATTAATTATATAAATTCTATATGATTGTGGTGCAATATCTTGCCGGCATGGTTATTTAAAGTATTTGGTGCAATAATAATGAAGTATTATAGTGCATTATTAATATAATGCATGGAAAATCATAAAGTAAGGGAAAGGCTTAAATAAAGTGACCGATTTCGAGAATACGTGTCACAAAACCTATATAGGGAGTGGTGTCGCGCAAGATATGTCATATGAGAAAAAAATTAATTATATAAATTCTATATGATTGTGGTGCAATATCTTGCCGGCATGGTTATTTAAAGTATTTGGTGCAATAATAATGAAGTATTATAGTGCATTATTAATATAATGCATGGAAAATCATAAAGTAAGGGAAAGACTTAAATAAAGTGACCGATTTCGAGAATACGTGTCACAAAACCTATATAGGGAGTGGTGTCGCGCAAGATATGTCATATGAGAAAAAAATTAATTATATAAATTCTATATGATTGTGGTGCAATATCTTGCCGGCATGGTTATTTAAAGTATTTGGTGCAATAATAATGAAGTATTATAGTGCATTATTAATATAATGCATGGAAAATCATAAAGTAAGGGAAAGACTTAAATAAAGTGACCGATTTCGAGAATACGTGTCACAAAACCTATATAGGGAGTGGTGTCGCGCAAGATATGTCATATGAGAAAAAAATTAATTATATAAATTCTATATGATTGTGGTGCAATATCTTGCCGGCATGGTTATTTAAAGTATTTGGTGCAATAATAATGAAGTATTATAGTGCATTATTAATATAATGCATGGAAAATCATAAAGTAAGGGAAAGACTTAAATAAAGTGACCGATTTCGAGAATACGTGTCACAAAACCTATATAGGGAGTGGTGTCGCGCAAGATATGTCATATGAGAAAAAAATTAATTATATAAATTCTATATGATTGTGGTGCAATATCTTGCCGGCATGGTTATTTAAAGTATTTGGTGCAATAATAATGAAGTATTATAGTGCATTATTAATATAATGCATGGGAAAATCATAAAGTAAGGGAAAGACTTAAATAAAGTGACCGATTTCGAGAATACGTGTCACAAAACCTATATAGGGAGTGGTGTCGCGCAAGATATGTCATATGAGAAAAAAAATTAATTATATAAATTCTATATGATTGTGGTGCAATATCTTGCCGGCATGGTTATTTAAAGTATTTGGTGCAATAATAATGAAGTATTATAGTGCATTATTAATATAATGCATGGAAAATCATAAAGTAAGGGAAAGACTTAAATAAAGTGACCGATTTCGAGAATACGTGTCACAAAACCTATATAGGGAGTGGTGTCGCGCAAGATATGTCATATGAGAAAAAAATTAATTATATAAATTCTATATGATTGTGGTGCAATATCTTGCCGGCATGGTTATTTAAAGTATTTGGTGCAATAATAATGAAGTATTATAGTGCATTATTAATATAATGCATGGAAAATCATAAAGTAAGGGAAAGACTTAAATAAAGTGACCGATTTCGAGAATACGTGTCACAAAACCTATATAGGGAGTGGTGTCGCGCAAGATATGTCATATGAGAAAAAAATTAATTATATAAATTTTATTTTATTATTGGAATATAATTATTTCTATATGATTGTGGTGCAATATCTTGCCGGCATGGTTATTTAAAGTATTTGGTGCAATAATAATGAAGTATTATAGTGCATTATTAATATAATGCATGGAAAATCATAAAGTAAGGGAAAGACTTAAATAAAGTGACCGATTTCGAGAATACGTGTCACAAAACCTATATAGGGAGTGGTGTCGCGCAAGATATGTCATATGAGAAAAAAATTAATTATATAAATTCTATATGATTGTGGTGCAATATCTTGCCGGCATGGTTATTTAAAGTATTTGGTGCAATAATAATGAAGTATTATAGTGCATTATTAATATAATGCATGGAAAATCATAAAGTAAGGGAAAGGCTTAAATAAAGTGACCGATTTCGAGAATACGTGTCACAAAACCTATATAGGGGAGTGGTGTCGCGCAAGATATGTCATATGAGAAAAAAATTAATTATATAAATTCTATATGATTGTGGTGCAATATCTTGCCGGCATGGTTATTTAAAGTATTTGGTGCAATAATAATGAAGTATTATAGTGCATTATTAATATAATGCATGGAAAATCATAAAGTAAGGGAAAGACTTAAATAAAGTGACCGATTTCGAGAATACGTGTCACAAAACCTATATAGGGAGTGGTGTCGCGCAAGATATGTCATATGAGAAAAAAAATTAATTATATAAATTCTATATGATTGTGGTGCAATATCTTGCCGGCATGGTTATTTAAAGTATTTGGTGCAATAATAATGAAGTATTATAGTGCATTATTAATATAATGCATGGAAAATCATAAAGTAAAAGGGAAAGACTTAAATAAAGTGACCGATTTCGAGAATACGTGTCACAAAACCTATATAGGGAGTGGTGTCGCGCAAGATATGTCATATGAGAAAAAAAATTAATTATATAAATTCTATATGATTGTGGTGCAATATCTTGCCGGCATGGTTATTTAAAGTATTTGGTGCAATAATAATGAAGTATTATAGTGCATTATTAATATAATGCATGGAAAATCATAAAGTAAGGGAAAGACTTAAATAAAGTGACCGATTTCGAGAATACGTGTCACAAAACCTATAGGGAGTGGTGTCGCGCAAGATATGTCATATGAGAAAAAAATTAATTATATAAATTCTATATGATTGTGGTGCAATATCTTGCCGGCATGGTTATTTAAAGTATTTGGTGCAATAATAATGAAGTATTATAGTGCATTATTAATATAATGCATGGAAAATCATAAAGTAAGGGAAAGACTTAAATAAAGTGACCGATTTCGAGAATACGTGTCACAAAACCTATATAGGGAGTGGTGTCGCGCAAGATATGTCATATGAGAAAAAAATTAATTATATAAATTCTATATGATTGTGGTGCAATATCTTGCCGGCATGGTTATTTAAAGTATTTGGTGCAATAATAATGAAGTATTATAGTGCATTATTAATATAATGCATGGAAAATCATAAAGTAAGGGAAAGACTTAAATAAAGTGACCGATTTCGAGAATACGTGTCACAAAACCTATATAGGGAGTGGTGTCGCGCAAGATATGTCATATGAAAAAAAATTAATTATATAAATTCTATATGATTGTGGTGCAATATCTTGCCGGCATGGTTATTTAAAGTATTTGGTGCAATAATAATGAAGTATTATAGTGCATTATTAATATAATGCATGGAAAATCATAAAGTAAGGGAAAGACTTAAATAAAGTGACCGATTTCGAGAATACGTGTCACAAAACCTATATAGGGAGTGGTGTCGCGCAAGATATGTCATATGAGAAAAAAATTAATTATATAAATTCTATATGATTGTGGTAATATTTTTAAAAATTAATTATATAATTCTATATGATTGTGGTGCAATATCTTGCCGGCATGGTTATTTAAAGTATTTGGTGCAATAATAATGAAGTATTATAGTGCATTATTAATATAATGCATGGAAAATCATAAAGTAAGGGAAAGACTTAAATAAAGTGACCGATTTCGAGAATACGTGTCACAAAACCTATATAGGGAGTGGTGTCGCGCAAGATATGTCATATGAGAAAAAAATTAATTATATAAATTCTATATGATTGTGGTGCAATATCTTGCCGGCATGGTTATTTAAAGTATTTGGTGCAATAATAATGAAGTATTATAGTGCATTATTAATATAATGCATGGAAAATCATAAAGTAAGGGAAAGGCTTAAATAAAGTGACCGATTTCGAGAATACGTGTCACAAAACCTATATAGGGAGTGGTGTCGCGCAAGATATGTCATATGAGAAAAAAAATTAATTATATAAATTCTATATGATTGTGGTGCAATATCTTGCCGGCATGGTTATTTAAAGTATTTGGTGCAATAATAATGAAGTATTATAGTGCATTATTAATATAATGCATGGAAAATCATAAAGTAAGGGAAAGACTTAAATAAAGTGACCGATTTCGAGAATACGTGTCACAAAACCTATATATAGGGAGTGGTGTCGCGCAAGATATGTCATATGAGAAAAAAATTAATTATATAAATTCTATATGATTGTGGTGCAATATCTTGCCGGCATGGTTATTTAAAGTATTTGGTGCAATAATAATGAAGTATTATAGTGCATTATTAATATAATGCATGGAAAATCATAAAGTAAGGGAAAGACTTAAATAAAGTGACCGATTTCGAGAATACGTGTCACAAAACCTTTATATAGGGAGTGGTGTCGCGCGAGATATGTCATATGAGAAAAAAATTAATTATATAAATTCTATATGATTGTGGTGCAATATCTTGCCGGCATGGTTATTTAAAGTATTTGGTGCAATAATAATGAAGTATTATAGTGCATTATTAATATAATGCATGGAAAATCATAAAGTAAGGGAAAGACTTAAATAAAGTGACCGATTTCGAGAATACGTGTCACAAAACCTATATAGGGAGTGGTGTCGCGCAAGATATGTCATATGAGAAAAAAATTAATTATATAAATTCTATATGATTGTGGTGCAATATCTTGCCGGCATGGTTATTTAAAGTATTTGGTGCAATAATAATGAAGTATTATAGTGCATTATTAATATAATGCATGGAAAATCATAAAGTAAGGGAAAGACTTAAATAAAGTGACCGATTTCGAGAATACGTGTCACAAAACCTATATAGGGAGTGGTGTCGCGCAAGATATGTCATATGAGAAAAAAAATTAATTATATAAATTCTATATGATTGTGGTGCAATATCTTGCCGGCATGGTTATTTAAAGTATTTGGTGCAATAATAATGAAGTATTATAGTGCATTATTAATATAATGCATGGAAAATCATAAAGTAAGGGAAAGACTTAAATAAAGTGACCGATTTCGAGAATACGTGTCACAAAACCTATATAGGGAGTGGTGTCGCGCAAGATATGTCATATGGAAAAAAATTAATTATATAAATTCTATATGATTGTGGTGCAATATCTTGCCGGCATGGTTATTTAAAGTATTTGGTGCAATAATAATGAAGTATTATAGTGCATTATTAATATAATGCATGGAAAATCATAAAGTAAGGGAAAGACTTAAATAAAGTGACCGATTTCGAGAATACGTGTCACAAAACCTATATAGGGAGTGGTGTCGCGCAAGATATGTCATATGAGAAAAAAAATTAATTATATAAATTCTATATGATTGTGGTGCAATATCTTGCCGGCATGGTTATTTAAAGTATTTGGTGCAATAATAATGAAGTATTATAGTGCATTATTAATATAATGCATGGAAAATCATAAAGTAAGGGAAAGACTTAAATAAAGTGACCGATTTCGAGAATACGTGTCACAAAACCTATATAGGGAGTGGTGTCGCGCAAGATATGTCATATGAGAAAAAAATTAATTATATAAATTCTATATGATTGTGGTGCAATATCTTGCCGGCATGGTTATTTAAAGTATTTGGTGCAATAATAATGAAGTATTATAGTGCATTATTAATATAATGCATGGAAAATCATAAAGTAAGGGAAAGACTTAAATAAAGTGACCGATTTCGAGAATACGTGTCACAAAACCTATATAGGGAGTGGTGTCGCGCAAGATATGTCATATGAGAAAAAAATTAATTATATAAATTCTATATGATTGTGGTGCAATATCTTGCCGGCATGGTTATTTAAAGTATTTGGTGCAATAATAATGAAGTATTATAGTGCATTATTAATATAATGCATGGAAAATCATAAAGTAAGGGGAAAGACTTAAATAAAGTGACCGATTTCGAGAATACGTGTCACAAAACCTATATAGGGAGTGGTGTCGCGCAAGATATGTCATATGAGAAAAAAATTAATTATATAAATTCTATATGATTGTGGTGCAATATCTTGCCGGCATGGTTATTTAAAGTATTTGGTGCAATAATAATGAAGTATTATAGTGCATTATTAATATAATGCATGGAAAATCATAAAGTAAGGGAAAGGCTTAAATAAAGTGACCGATTTCGAGAATACGTGTCACAAAACCTATATAGGGAGTGGTGTCGCGCAAGATATGTCATATGAGAAAAAAATTAATTATATAAATTCTATATGATTGTGGTGCAATATCTTGCCGGCATGGTTATTTAAAGTATTTGGTGCAATAATAATGAAGTATTATAGTGCATTATTAATATAATGCATGGAAAATCATAAAGTAAGGGAAAGACTTAAATAAAGTGACCGATTTCGAGAATACGTGTCACAAAACCTATATAGGGAGTGGTGTCGCGCAAGATATGTCATATGAGAAAAAAATTAATTATATAAATTCTATATGATTGTGGTGCAATATCTTGCCGGCATGGTTATTTAAAGTATTTGGTGCAATAATAATGAAGTATTATAGTGCATTATTAATATAATGCATGGAAAATCATAAAGTAAGGGAAAGACTTAAATAAAGTGACCGATTTCGAGAATACGTGTCACAAAACCTATATAGGGAGTGGTGTCGCGCAAGATATGTCATATGAGAAAAAAATTAATTATATAAATTCTATATGATTGTGGTGCAATATCTTGCCGGCATGGTTATTTAAAGTATTTGGTGCAATAATAATGAAGTATTATAGTGCATTATTAATATAATGCATGGAAAATCATAAAGTAAGGGAAAGACTTAAATAAAGTGACCGATTTCGAGAATACGTGTCACAAAACCTATATAGGGAGTGGTGTCGCGCAAGATATGTCATATGAGAAAAAAATTAATTATATAAATTCTATATGATTGTGGTGCAATATCTTGCCGGCATGGTTATTTAAAGTATTTGGTGCAATAATAATGAAGTATTATAGTGCATTATTAATATAATGCATGGAAAATCATAAAGTAAGGGAAAGACTTAAATAAAGTGACCGATTTCGAGAATACGTGTCACAAAACCTATATAGGGAGTGGTGTCGCGCAAGATATGTCATATGAAAAAAAATTAATTATATAAATTCTATATGATTGTGGTGCAATATCTTGCCGGCATGGTTATTTAAAGTATTTGGTGCAATAATAATGAAGTATTATAGTGCATTATTAATATAATGCATGGAAAATCATAAAGTAAGGAAAGACTTAAATAAAGTGACCGATTTCGAGAATACGTGTCACAAAACCTATATAGGGAGTGGTGTCGCGCAAGATATGTCATATGAGAAAAAAATTAATTATATAAATTCTATATGATTGTGGTGCAATATCTTGCCGGCATGGTTATTTAAAGTATTTGGTGCAATAATAATGAAGTATTATAGTGCATTATTAATATAATGCATGGAAAATCATAAAGTAAGGGAAAGACTTAAATAAGGTGACCGATTTCGAGAATACGTGTTTCACAAAACCTATATAGGGGAGTGGTGTCGCGCAAGATATGTCATATGAGAAAAAAATTAATTATATAAATTCTATATGATTGTGGTGCAATATCTTGCCGGCATGGTTATTTAAAGTATTTGGTGCAATAATAATGAAGTATTATAGTGCATTATTAATATAATGCATGGAAAATCATAAAGTAAGGGAAAGACTTAAATAAAGTGACCGATTTCGAGAATACGTGTCACAAAACCTATATAGGGAGTGGTGTCGCGCAAGATATGTCATATGAGAAAAAAATTAATTATATAAATTCTATATGATTGTGGTGCAATATCTTGCCGGCATGGTTATTTAAAGTATTTGGTGCAATAATAATGAAGTATTATAGTGCATTATTAATATAATGCATGGAAAATCATAAAGTAAGGGAAAGACTTAAATAAAGTGACCGATTTCGAGAATACGTGTCACAAAACCTATATAGGGAGTGGTGTCGCGCAAGATATGTCATATGAGAAAAAAATTAATTATATAAATTCTATATGATTGTGGTGCAATATCTTGCCGGCATGGTTATTTAAAGTATTTGGTGCAATAATAATGAAGTATTATAGTGCATTATTAATATAATGCATGGAAAATCATAAAGTAAGGGAAAGACTTAAATAAAGTGACCGATTTCGAGAATACGTGTCACAAAACCTATATAGGGAGTGGTGTCGCGCAAGATATGTCATATGAGAAAAAAATTAATTATATAAATTCTATATGATTGTGGTGCAATATCTTGCCGGCATGGTTATTTAAAGTATTTGGTGCAATAATAATGAAGTATTATAGTGCATTATTAATATAATGCATGGAAAATCATAAAGTAAGGGAAAGACTTAAATAAAGTGACCGATTTCGAGAATACGTGTCACAAAACCTATATAGGGAGTGGTGTCGCGCAAGATATGTCATATGAGAAAAAAATTAATTATATAAATTCTATATGATTGTGGTGCAATATCTTGCCGGCATGGTTATTTAAAGTATTTGGTGCAATAATAATGAAGTATTATAGTGCATTATTAATATAATGCATGGAAAATCATAAAGTAAGATTAAAAAAAAAAATTAATAATAAGGGAAAGACTTAAATAAAGTGACCGATTTCGAGAATACGTGTCACAAAACCTATATAGGGAGTGGTGTCGCGCAAGATATGTCATATGAGAAAAAAATTAATTATATAAATTCTATATGATTGTGGTGCAATATCTTGCCGGCATGGTTATTTAAAGTATTTGGTGCAATAATAATGAAGTATTATAGTGCATTATTAATATAATGCATGGAAAATCATAAAGTAAGGGAAAGACTTAAATAAAGTGACCGATTTCGAGAATACGTGTCACAAAACCTATATAGGGAGTGGTGTCGCGCAAGATATGTCATATGAGAAAAAAATTAATTATATAAATTCTATATGATTGTGGTGCAATATCTTGCCGGCATGGTTATTTAAAGTATTTGGTGCAATAATAATGAAGTATTATAGTGCATTATTAATATAATGCATGGAAAATCATAAAGTAAGGGAAAGACTTAAATAAAGTGACCGATTTCGAGAATACGTGTCACAAAACCTATATAGGGAGTGGTGTCGCGCAAGATATGTCATATGAGAAAAAAATTAATTATATAAATTCTATATGATTGTGGTGCAATATCTTGCCGGCATGGTTATTTAAAGTATTTGGTGCAATAATAATGAAGTATTATAGTGCATTATTAATATAATGCATGGAAAATCATAAAGTAAGGGAAAGACTTAAATAAAGTGACCGATTTCGAGAATACGTGTCACAAAACCTATATAGGGAGTGGTGTCGCGCAAGATATGTCATATGAGAAAAAAATTAATTATATAAATTCTATATGATTGTGGTGCAATATCTTGCCGGCATGGTTATTTAAAGTATTTGGTGCAATAATAATGAAGTATTATAGTGCATTATTAATATAATGCATGGAAAATCATAAAGTAAGGGAAAGACTTAAATAAAGTGACCGATTTCGAGAATACGTGTCACAAAACCTATATAGGGAGTGGTGTCGCGCAAGATATGTCATATGAGAAAAAAATTAATTATATAAATTCTATATGATTGTGGTGCAATATCTTGCCGGCATGGTTATTTAAAGTATTTGGTGCAATAATAATGAAGTATTATAGTGCATTATTAATATAATGCATGGAAAATCATAAAGTAAGGGAAAGGCTTAAATAAAGTGACCGATTTCGAGAATACGTGTCACAAAACCTATATAGGGAGTGGTGTCGCGTATCTTGCCGGCATGGTTATTTAAAGTATTTGGTGCAATAATAATGAAGTATTATAGTGCATTATTAATATAATGCATGGAAAATCATAAAGTAAGGGAAAGACTTAAATAAAGTGACCGATTTCGAGAATACGTGTCACAAAACCTATATAGGGAGTGGTGTCGCGCAAGATATGTCATATGAGAAAAAAATTAATTATATAAATTCTATATGATTGTGGTGCAATATCTTGCCGGCATGGTTATTTAAAGTATTTGGTGCAATAATAATGAAGTATTATAGTGCATTATTAATATAATGCATGGAAAATCATAAAGTAAGGGAAAGACTTAAATAAAGTGACCGATTTCGAGAATACGTGTCACAAAACCTATATAGGGAGTGGTGTCGCGCAAGATATGTCATATGAGAAAAAAATTAATTATATAAATTCTATATGATTGTGGTGCAATATCTTGCCGGCATGGTTATTTAAAGTATTTGGTGCAATAATAATGAAGTATTATAGTGCATTATTAATATAATGCATGGAAAATCATAAAGTAAGGGAAAGACTTAAATAAAGTGACCGATTTCGAGAATACGTGTCACAAAACCTATATAGGGAGTGGTGTCGCGCAAGATATGTCATATGAGAAAAAAATTAATTATATAAATTCTATATGATTGTGGTGCAATATCTTGCCGGCATGGTTATTTAAAGTATTTGGTGCAATAATAATGAAGTATTATAGTGCATTATTAATATAATGCATGGAAAATCATAAAGTAAGGGAAAGGCTTAAATAAAGTGACCGATTTCGAGAATACGTGTCACAAAACCTTTATAGGGAGTGGTGTCGCGCAAGATATGTCATATGAGAAAAAAATTAATTATATAAATTCTATATGATTGTGGTGCAATATCTTGCCGGCATGGTTATTTAAAGTATTTGGTGCAATAATAATGAAGTATTATAGTGCATTATTAATATAATGCATGGAAAATCATAAAGTAAGGGAAAGACTTAAATAAAGTGACCGATTTCGAGAATACGTGTCACAAAACCTATATAGGGAGTGGTGTCGCGCAAGATATGTCATATGAGAAAAAAATTAATTATATAAATTCTATATGATTGTGGTGCAATATCTTGCCGGCATGGTTATTTAAAGTATTTGGTGCAATAATAATGAAGTATTATAGTGCATTATTAATATAATGCATGGAAAATCATAAAGTAAGGGAAAGACTTAAATAAAGTGACCGATTTCGAGAATACGTGTCACAAAACCTATATAGGGAGTGGTGTCGCGCAAGATATGTCATATGAGAAAAAAATTAATTATATAAATTCTATATGATTGTGGTGCAATATCTTGCCGGCATGGTTATTTAAAGTATTTGGTGCAATAATAATGAAGTATTATAGTGCATTATTAATATAATGCATGGAAAATCATAAAGTAAGGGAAAGACTTAAATAAAGTGACCGATTTCGAGAATACGTGTCACAAAACCTTTATAGGGAGTGGTGTCGCGCAAGATATGTCATATGAGAAAAAAATTAATTATATAAATTCTATATGATTGTGGTGCAATATCTTGCCGGCATGGTTATTTAAAGTATTTGGTGCAATAATAATGAAGTATTATAGTGCATTATTAATATAATGCATGGAAAATCATAAAGTAAGGGAAAGACTTAAATAAAGTGACCGATTTCGAGAATACGTGTCACAAAACCTATATAGGGAGTGGTGTCGCGCAAGATATGTCATATGAGAAAAAAATTAATTATATAAATTCTATATGATTGTGGTGCAATATCTTGCCGGCATGGTTATTTAAAGTATTTGGTGCAATAATAATGAAGTATTATAGTGCATTATTAATATAATGCATGGAAAATCATAAAGTAAGGGAAAGACTTAAATAAAGTGACCGATTTCGAGAATACGTGTCACAAAACCTTTATAGGGAGTGGTGTCGCGCAAGATATGTCATATGAGAAAAAAATTAATTATATAAATTCTATATGATTGTGGTGCAATATCTTGCCGGCATGGTTATTTAAAGTATTTGGTGCAATAATAATGAAGTATTATAGTGCATTATTAATATAATGCATGGAAAATCATAAAGTAAGGGAAAGACTTAAATAAAGTGACCGATTTCGAGAATACGTGTCACAAAACCTATATAGGGAGTGGTGTCGCGCAAGATATGTCATATGAGAAAAAAATTAATTATATAAATTCTATATGATTGTGGTGCAATATCTTGCCGGCATGGTTATTTAAAGTATTTGGTGCAATAATAATGAAGTATTATAGTGCATTATTAATATAATGCATGGAAAATCATAAAGTAAGGGAAAGACTTAAATAAAGTGACCGATTTCGAGAATACGTGTCACAAAACCTATATAGGGAGTGGTGTCGCGCAAGATATGTCATATGAGAAAAAAATTAATTATATAAATTCTATATGATTGTGGTGCAATATCTTGCCGGCATGGTTATTTAAAGTATTTGGTGCAATAATAATGAAGTATTATAGTGCATTATTAATATAATGCATGGAAAATCATAAAGTAAGGGAAATACTTAAATAAAGTGACCGATTTCGAGAATACGTGTCACAAAACCTTTATAGGGAGTGGTGTCGCGCAAGATATGTCATATGAGAAAAAAATTAATTATATAAATTCTATATGACTGTGGTGCAATATCTTGCCGGCATGGTTATTTAAAGTATTTGGTGCAATAATAATGAAGTATTATAGTGCATTATTAATATAATGCATGGAAAATCATAAAGTAAGGGAAAGGCTTAAATAAAGTGACCGATTTCGAGAATACGTGTCACAAAACCTTTATAGGGAGTGGTGTCGCGCAAGATATGTCATATGAGAAAAAAAATTAATTATATAAATTCTATATGATTGTGGTGCAATATCTTGCCGGCATGGTTATTTAAAGTATTTGGTGCAATAATAATGAAGTATTATAGTGCATTATTAATATAATGCATGGAAAATCATAAAGTAAGGGAAAGACTTAAATAAAGTGACCGATTTCGAGAATACGTGTCACAAAACCTATATAGGGAGTGGTGTCGCGCAAGATATGTCATATGAGAAAAAAATTAATTATATAAATTCTATATGATTGTGGTGCAATATCTTGCCGGCATGGTTATTTAAAGTATTTGGTGCAATAATAATGAAGTATTATAGTGCATTATTAATATAATGCATGGAAAATCATAAAGTAAGGGAAAGACTTAAATAAAGTGACCGATTTCGAGAATACGTGTCACAAAACCTATATAGGGAGTGGTGTCGCGCAAGATATGTCATATGAGAAAAAAATTAATTATATAAATTCTATATGACTGTGGTGCAATATCTTGCCGGCATGGTTATTTAAAGTATTTGGTGCAATAATAATGAAGTATTATAGTGCATTATTAATATAATGCATGGAAAATCATAAAGTAAGGGAAAGGCTTAAATAAAGTGACCGATTTCGAGAATACGTGTCACAAAACCTATATAGGGAGTGGTGTCGCGCAAGATATGTCATATGAGAAAAAAATTAATTATATAAATTCTATATGATTGTGGTGCAATATCTTGCCGGCATGGTTATTTAAAGTATTTGGTGCAATAATAATGAAGTATTATAGTGCATTATTAATATAATGCATGGAAAATCATAAAGTAAGGGAAAGGCTTAAATAAAGTGACCGATTTCGAGAATACGTGTCACAAAACCTATATAGGGAGTGGTGTCGCGCAAGATATGTCATATGAGAAAAAAATTAATTATATAAATTCTATATGATTGTGGTGCAATATCTTGCCGGCATGGTTATTTAAAGTATTTGGTGCAATAATAATGAAGTATTATAGTGCATTATTAATATAATGCATGGAAAATCATAAAGTAAGGGAAAGACTTAAATAAAGTGACCGATTTCGAGAATACGTGTCACAAAACCTTTATAGGGAGTGGTGTCGCGCAAGATATGTCATATGAGAAAAAAAATTAATTATATAAATTCTATATGACTGTGGTGCAATATCTTGCCGGCATGGTTATTTAAAGTATTTGGTGCAATAATAATGAAGTATTATAGTGCATTATTAATATAATGCATGGAAAATCATAAAGTAAGGGAAAGACTTAAATAAAGTGACCGATTTCGAGAATACGTGTCACAAAACCTTTATAGGGAGTGGTGTCGCGCAAGATATGTCATATGAGAAAAAAATTAATTATATAAATTCTATATGATTGTGGTGCAATATCTTGCCGGCATGGTTATTTAAAGTATTTGGTGCAATAATAATGAAGTATTATAGTGCATTATTAATATAATGCATGGAAAATCATAAAGTAAGGGAAAGACTTAAATAAAGTGACCGATTTCGAGAATACGTGTCACAAAACCTATATAGGGAGTGGTGTCGCGCAAGATATGTCATATTTTTTTTTTTTTTTTTAATTATTAGCTTTAATTGGCATCTGTCGGTAGACAATAAACAATTTGTGTTACAATGAGTGATTGACAGGGGGATTATACAATATTTAAAAAACTGATGTTAAAGTGTCATCAGGCCAGTCTTCAGTCTGTTGGTGGTAAGAATGGAAGGTCAAGCGGGTGTTTTCTTTTCAACCGCCTTGTGTGCCGGCTGTTGTCTAGCAGACCAATCGCCAGCGTGTTGATGTGGTTTTCCAGTCTTTGACAGTGTCGCTCGCTTAATCTGCGGATCTCATCCACAATATGGGGCATTTTAAGATCCCTATGTAGGACTGTGTTTCTTACATAGGGGGGAGCGTTTATTATGCGCCTAAGCAGCTTATTTTGAAAGCGCTGCAGTATTTCCACATTGGAGGTGGAAGCCGTGCCCCAGAGCTGTATGCCATAAGTCCAGATGGGCTTCAGGATGGTTTTGTATAGCAGTAGCTTGTTGCTTATGGAGAGCTGTGATCTTTGGCCCATCAACCAGTTCATCCTTCTAAGTTTCAGGCTCAAGTACGCCGCCTTCCCCTTTAGATGTTGCTTCCATGTCAAACGTCTGTCCAGTGTAAGGCCGAGATATTTTACTGTTTGAACCACTGGCAGTGTCGAGCCGCCTAACTGAAGCGGTGGACACGATCTTGGGCGTGTGCCGAAAGTGATATGCGCCGATTTATCCGTGTTCACAGAAATATTCCATTTCATTAGCCAGGGTTCGATGAGGGAAAGCTGTTGCTGTGTTATAGCTGTGGCCTCGTCAGGGTCTATGGAGCTGCCAATGAATGCAGTGTCATCCGCGTACGTTGCTATCAGTAGTCTATCATCGCTTAATTGAGGCATGTCGGAGGTGTACAGGGTGTACAGTATGGGGCCTAATACACTGCCTTGCGGTACTCCTGCTGCCACTCTGCCTATGGCAGAATTGGTATGATCATATCTTACATAAAAGCGTCTGTTCTCCATGTATGATTTTAGCAACAGGTAAATCGGGGCGGGAAGCATTGATTTCATTTTATACAGCAATCCTGTGTGCCATACACGGTCGAATGCCTGTCTTACGTCCAAGAATGCGGCGGAGCTGTATTGCCTGTTTTCGAATGCCAATAGTAGTCGTTCGACAATTCTATGGCATTGTTCGGGGGTGCCGTGATGTCGCCTGAAGCCAAACTGATGCTCAGGGATTTTGTTCTCCAGCAGGGGCAACACTCTAGCCAGAAGTATTCTTTCGAATACTTTGGAGAGCGCAGCCAGTAGGCTGATTGGACGGTACGAGGACGTGTCTTCTTCGGGCTTGCCTGGCTTTGGTATCATTACTATCTCTGCGCACTTCCACTGGGATGGGAAGTGGCTGATGGTAATAATTGCATTAAACAATTTGGATATGTGCATTACTGCTCTTGACGGTAGGCATTTCAGCGTGGTTGCGTCGATGCCGTCATACCCCGGGCTCTTTGAACGTTTAAGGTTATCAATCTGCTCCTGCACTTCGCAACATGTAACGGGTTTTGGTGGGAGGTCCATTTGGCAAGGGGCATCGATGTAGGCTTGTATGGCTGCATTGTGTTCAGGGCTACTGTGGTTGTAGGGTGTGAACGTTTTCTCTAGGTGCATCATAAATTCATTCGAAATAGCCTCACTTGTTCTGCACCATGTGCCAGTTTGACTTTTAATAGGTGTCTTTCTTTGGACGGGCCTTTTTAGATACCTGGTGGCATTCCATAGATTGTGGTCGACGCTTTGGGGGTCCGCATTACGTAGATAGTCTGCAAATGCCTCGTTTCTGGCTTGGTGGTAGGTTGCCTTAACATCTTTGCATGCTCTGTTGTAAGCAGCCTTATCTAAGGGGTTGCGGCTGTGTTGCCATACCCTGCGGAGTCGCCTTTTTGTCCTCAGCATATCGGTGAGTTGATCCGACCAGATAAAATTGTCGATTCGATAAATTGTTGCTTGAACTGTTGGAGGCGGCGGCGTGCTAAAGTTCGCTGCTCGGTGTATGTCCTCATTGAATTTTTCCACTGCCACATCGATGTCAGCGCCCGTGGTCAGCACCGGCTCTGGATCCAAAAATTCATCCAGCTTTTGAGCAAATAGCTGGGTGTCAGATCTTCTGGTAATTAGCTTGTTGCGACGAGCGTGTTGTAAAATAGGCATACCCATCCATACTTTAACCGCGCAGTGGTCCGACAGCAGGTTGAAATCATTCTCTATTTGTAGAGTGCCTGAGTTTATGCCCTTGGTTATGACAATATCTAGAATGTCAGGCTGTTTGCTGGGATCCGTTGGCCAGTAGGTGGGTAAGCCGCTGGAGTGTGTTGTCAGATTAAGCAAGCGAATGCATGGCATTAGAGCGATACCTTTTGGATTGTTAACTCGACAGCCCCACCAGGTGTTCTTGGCGTTGAAGTCGCCTCCGATAATATATCTGGGGCCAAGCTCGTTGAGTATTTGCTGAAACATATGTGTTGTGACTGTGTGTCTGGGAGGGGCATAGCAGGCGGCTATGATCACGCTTCCGATCGTAGCGTCGACTACAAGAGTTGCAATTTGTATCCAATCTTGGCAAATTGGTGCAGCTTGTGTGTATTTTAAAGTCGATTTAACTAAAATGGCTGCGCCGCCTCGAGCGTTACCGCTAGGGTGATTGGTAGTCAAGAGATCATACCCAAAAACTTTAAAGTACGATAGGTTGGTGAAATGTGTCTCAGATATGAGCATTATATCAATATTATTTTTTTTTAAATAAATGTCAACTTCTGGCTTGCTATTGCAGAGGCCGTTAGCGTTCCATATGACTAGTTTAAGGCCTATTTGCATAGTTGCGAAATAATGGCATTCATCATTTGCATCATTTGAGCGAGTTGCGCTTGCATGAGGTTAATGAGCTGCTCAAGATGCGGGGGTACCGATTTGTTGAGGCTCAGGTTAACTGGGTTGTGGAGTAAGTTCATATCTGGTATGTTTGTGACGCCTTTGGTTACGTTGGCGTATGAGAGGCCATTTGCAGTGTTTGAATTGTGTTGTCTTTGGTTGGTAAAGTTCGGTTCATTGCGGGCTGGTTTTGGAACGGGCTTTCCCTGGTCTCTTTGAGCAATGGCGTCTTGATATATTTTGCAGCCTTTATAGGACGCAGTGTGTGCATTACCACAGAGTGCACAAGTAGCCGGCAAGTCTTTCGGTTTAATGCATGCAGATGACAGGTGATTACCCGAACACTTAACACATCTAACTGCCTTGCGGCAGTACCGCTGGGTGTGCCCAAACATTTGGCACCGGTGGCACTGTACCAGATCATGTACCTTTCGCGGCGGTTCGATGACTATTACTGCATTGCAGAGTCTTTTGACTTCAAAAATGGCCTTGTTGTTCGATGCTGGCTCGAGGTCAAGAAAGAAAAGTGGCATTGGCATCTTTGAAACTCGATGCTTCACGTTAGTGAGGTGTCTCACTTTGTGGCCCAGTTTGCCGAGCTCTTGTATTATGTGTTCAGTTGGTGTTGTGTGGTGGAGATTCCTAATAACCGCTTTGTACGCTCGCTCCTGCTTTATTTGGTAGGTGTGAAATTCTACCTTCCTGTCTTCGAGTGCCTTGACCAATTGCCTGTATTGATCGATTGAAGTTACAGAGATTCGGACCTGGTTGTCCCTGCCAGTCTTCACCGTATAATCTGCCGTTCCTGCTGCTATTGCAATGAATTGCTGTAGCTCAGCAATGTTGTTAACCGCTGGCACAAATATTGGTGGCGGTTTAGGCACAGTCGGCGTGGAGTTTTCTTTCGCTGCATTAGCCCTCGCTGCGGCCGATGTTGATGGCATCTCATTATCTTTGCGGTCGGCCAGTGCCGCAAACCTGTTGTTGGTATTGATGTTATTGGTTGCCTTGGTTGCTGATTTCGGTGACTTGTTTCGTAGAAATTGTACTTCCCCCGGTTCAAGTTCAAGATCGTTATCGATTTCGAAGTCTGATTCTGACGAAGAACTAGAGGAGCATTGATCTACTGCTCTCTTGTTTGACAATAATATAGGAGAACCCTTTCTTTTAGTCGCCACAGTTGTCCATTGGGCAGAGCTCTGCCAAGTGACAGCGTTATCGGCGCTGCCAGCCTGATTATTTTCCGCACTCATCTAGCCGGAAAATGGTAAAGCACTAAGGTGCTGCCTAAAAGTAGGCAGTGTGATTTTGTTTTTAGTGCCTAAAAGTATGCTGCGTGTTTATTGTCTTTGCTCAACTCTGATTGGCTGGCCAATCAGGAACAAATAACGGGCCTTGCTGATGGTTATCAGCAAGTGCACGATTTTAAGCACTTTTATGTGCAGTCTTTGTTTTTGTAAATTTTTAGTTATTTCTTTCCACTGAAAATAGCGGTACTTGTCACAAAAACAAAAACAATCGAACACAACGTCGAATTTATTCATCCGCGAGCACGTCCGAACGGTTTGACTGACACCGGCAGATATGAGATATGTATATGAAGAAAAAATTAATTATATAAATTCTATATGATTGTGGTGCAATATCTTGCCGGCATGGTTATTTAAAGTATTTGGTGCAATAATAATGAAATATTATAGTGCATTATTAATATAATGCATGGAAAATCATAAAGTAAGGGAAAGGCTTAAATAAAGTGACCGATTTGGGGAATACGTGTCACAAAACCTATATAGGGAGTGGTGTCGCGCAAGATATGTCATATGAGAAAAAAATTAATTATATAAATTCTATATGATTGTGGTGCAATATCTTGCCGGCATGGTTATTTAAAGTATTTGGTGCAATAATAATGAAGTATTATAGTGCATTATTAATATAATGCATGGAAAATCATAAAGTAAGGGAAAGACTTAAATAAGGTGACCGATTTCGAGAATACGTGTCACAAAACCTATATAGGGAGTGGTGTCGCGCAAGATATGTCATATGAGAAAAAAAATTAATTATATAAATTCTATATGATTGTGGTGCAATATCTTGCCGGCATGGTTATTTAAAGTATTTGGTGCAATAATAATGAAGTATTATAGTGCATTATTAATATAATGCATGGAAAATCATAAAGTAAGGGAAAGACTTAAATAAAGTGACCGATTTCGAGAATACGTGTCACAAAACCTATATAGGGAGTGGTGTCGCGCAAGATATGTCATATGAGAAAAAAATTAATTATATAAATTCTATATGATTGTGGTGCAATATCTTGCCGGCATGGTTATTTAAAGTATTTGGTGCAATAATAATGAAGTATTATAGTGCATTATTAATATAATGCATGGAAAATCATAAAGTAAGGGAAAGACTTAAATAAAGTGACCGATTTCGAGAATACGTGTCACAAAACCTATATAGGGAGTGGTGTCGCGCAAGATATGTCATATGAGAAAAAAATTAATTATATAAATTCTATATGATTGTGGTGCAATATCTTGCCGGCATGGTTATTTAAAGTATTTGGTGCAATAATAATGAAGTATTATAGTGCATTATTAATATAATGCATGGAAAATCATAAAGTAAGGGAAATACTTAAATAAAGTGACCGATTTCGAGAATACGTGTCACAAAACCTATATAGGGAGTGGTGTCGCGCAAGATATGTCATATGAGAAAAAAATTAATTATATAAATTCTATATGATTGTGGTGCAATATCTTGCCGGCATGGTTATTTAAAGTATTTGGTGCAATAATAATGAAGTATTATAGTGCATTATTAATATAATGCATGGAAAATCATAAAGTAAGGGAAAGACTTAAATAAAGTGACCGATTTCGAGAATACGTGTCACAAAACCTATATAGGGAGTGGTGTCGCGCAAGATATGTCATATGAGAAAAAAAATTAATTATATAAATTCTATATGATTGTGGTGCAATATCTTGCCGGCATGGTTATTTAAAGTATTTGGTGCAATAATAATGAAGTATTATAGTGCATTATTAATATAATGCATGGAAAATCATAAAGTAAGGGAAAGACTTAAATAAAGTGACCGATTTCGAGAATACGTGTCACAAAACCTATATAGGGAGTGGTGTCGCGCGAGATATGTCATATGAGAAAAAAATTAATTATATAAATTCTATATGATTGTGGTGCAATATCTTGCCGGCATGGTTATTTAAAGTATTTGGTGCAATAATAATGAAGTATTATAGTGCATTATTAATATAATGCATGGAAAATCATAAAGTAAGGGAAAGGCTTAAATAAAGTGACCGATTTCGAGAATACGTGTCACAAAACCTATATAGGGGAGTGGTGTCGCGCAAGATATGTCATATGAGAAAAAAATTAATTATATAAATTCTATATGATTGTGGTGCAATATCTTGCCGGCATGGTTATTTAAAGTATTTGGTGCAATAATAATGAAGTATTATAGTGCATTATTAATATAATGCATGGAAAATCATAAAGTAAGGGAAAGACTTAAATAAAGTGACCGATTTCGAGAATACGTGTCACAAAACCTTTATAGGGAGTGGTGTCGCGCAAGATATGTCATATGAGAAAAAAATTAATTATATAAATTCTATATGACTGTGGTGCAATATCTTGCTGGCATGGTTATTTAAAAAATTATTTAAAAAATTAATTATATAAATTCTATATGATTGTGGTGCAATATCTTGCCGGCATGGTTATTTAAAGTATTTGGTGCAATAATAATGAAGTATTATAGTGCATTATTAATATAATGCATGGAAAATCATAAAGTAAGGGAAAGACTTAAATAAAGTGACCGATTTCGAGAATACGTGTCACAAAACCTTTATAGGGAGTGGTGTCGCGCAAGATATGTCATATGAGAAAAAAAATTAATTATATAAATTCTATATGATTGTGGTGCAATATCTTGCCGGCATGGTTATTTAAAGTATTTGGTGCAATAATAATGAAGTATTATAGTGCATTATTAATATAATGCATGGAAAATCATAAAGTAAGGGAAAGGCTTAAATAAAGTGACCGATTTCGAGAATACGTGTCACAAAACCTATATAGGGAGTGGTGTCGCGCAAGATATGTCATATGAGAAAAAAATTAATTATATA
>JAECXC010000098.1:0-211933 GCA_018152125.1 Drosophila dunni
AATGCCGAACACCTCTTTCTCCTCCCGTACTCCCGATCGCACGCCACTGCGACCTGCCCCCAACTGGACGCCTCTGCCTCAGCGACACACAAGAACTACCCCCGCCACTCTAACCACTCCAGCCACTCAGCCACGCTCCCTCCACCCCGTCTCTCATCGGACAACAACCGCGCTTCGATTTGCCGACTCAGCTCCAATTCCCCACTTACGGCCAGCTATTGCAACACAGTTGCAGTTATGCTGACACGCTCAAGTTCGGGAATGCGGAGTTGACACCGGAAACCGATTCGCGGCCTCAGCAGCGGTCACACGCGAACCGCTGACGTTGCTGACGCCGCTGCCGCCGCCAGAACCGCTCTGCCCCTAAGACGCCGGCGCCGCGGTCGCGACGGCAAGCTAAGAAGCGGCCATCCAACGGGAGAACGGGCAGTTCCCCCGAGGCACACCAAGCAACCAGACGAAATCTTATTTCTCTAACAAGACTCAATAAAATTATTATAACGATCAATCTAAACCTCTTTGACTTATTCAATTCGTCATGCAGATCACCCTTTAGTGAGTATACCCTTGGACTCGGTCGCCTTCAGGATCGCATCCTGTGGCACCGAAGTCCTTAACTGGCGCCCGAGCAGGGACCCTCTCAATCGTGAAGTGCGCGAGTAAAAAATTTTAAAAGTGTTGTGCCACAAGTTTTTAATTTACAAAAAAAGAAAAATAAAATAATAAGTGAACAAGTTTTCCTCAGTGTCATTAGATAACTCAAGGGACGACTTAATTCTTTCCTGCAAAATGTAATGCCAAAAAAAAAAAAAAAAAAAAAAAAAAAAAAAAAAAAAAAATGTGTTAATCTGTGACCCGGAAAATCTTTCTCTCACTCTATCACAAAAATCTTGATAAAAAATTAAAAAAAATTTTGTGTGTGCATAAAATAAACAAGCAAAGGGCTAGTGTAAATAAAAATGTGTACGCACCCTTCGTTTTCAAGGGTAGCGGGGGTTCGACTCCCCATCGCAGCCCAGAGTAAAAAAATTAAAAGCGAAAAAGCCGACGGCAAATTGTGGTGGACATTTGTGATGAGCAATGTCGGGGTTCAACTCCCTGTCGCTCGGTGTTTTTCTGAGAAAAAATTAAAAAAATTAAATACGAAAAAGCCGACGGCAAATTTTGGTGGACACTTGCGATATGCGATGTCGGGGTTCGACTCCCTGTCGCTCGGCGTTTCCCTATAAAAATTATTAAATTCACGATATAAAATTGTGCAGCCAAGGCTGGCTTAAAAAAGTTGGCGGCTAAAAAATATTGGTGGACATATTTTGTCAGGGGTTCGACTCCCCGCCGTTCAACTGCCAAAGCTGATAATTTGCGTGCATTTCCGATTGAAAGTGGTCCGAGCTTAATTTTAAGAGATAACCACTGTGGCAGCTTGACCTGCAAGTGGCATGTTTTTTTTTACTACTGTTAAGAAACCTGTGATCAAGTGAGAGTGCAAGTGCGGTATGTGAACAAGTGAAGTGTGTGGCCAAATGCTGTGTTCCGTTGGAAAGGCTTGGTGATAAAAATAACCCTCAATCGCCTTCGGCTGCCCAACGGTTCGTGGAGTCATCCTTACCCCAGTAGGCTATAAAAGGCTAAAAAGGATCATAAGGACCTCCCGTCAAGCGATAAAAAACAAAAGAAAAAGCTAATTAAATAAAGCGGGAATAAAACGAAGTAGAGAAAATAAATAAAATAAAATAATGGCCCACACTGTTATACTGTCACGAAACCTTGCTCCGCTCCTTGACACGCTTAGAAAATCCAAAAAAAAAAAAAAAAAAAAAAAAAAAAAAAACAACTATAAAAAAGGAAGAAAGAGAGAAACATCACCTAAAATTATAAACACAATCCTATTACACTGTATTAATAAAAATTCCTATCTCCGACAGATCAGAAAGGAAAGAACCAACACCCCAACACACAATCATCCACACATAAGGCCATTAAGAACATACACTTGGGTAAGTGAGACGTTGTCCTTCTCCCTTGGCAAAAAAAAAAAAAAAAAAAAAGCAAAGCACCAAAATTCTCTAAACCTTAGTATCTTCTTTATATAAAACTGTGGAAAAAATTTCAAAGCTCACCTGTTAGCCAATTTACGAACTTAATTTCTTTAATTGCTTCACTCACTTGTCTTATCTTCGCCTACCGTTGTCAAAAAAAAGGAAATGTCGCAAGACCAGGAATTGTCCAGCGTGAAAGAGTCCATGGAAAGATTTGAGGCAACGCTGTCCTTGTTGACCAATCAGAATACTGCCCAGAGGGAAGAGTTGAAGCAGGCCTTGGTTAAGATAAAGGCCCTAGAGGGCGACCTTGCCAGGGAGCGAGAGGCTCGCAACCCCGTGATAGAGGAACCCAGACCGCTAGTTCGTCCTCGTACAGTTTTTGATTTAGCCGAGTGCGGTAAGATACCCGATTGTGTGAAGGATCTTCAGGTTTTTGAGGGGAATGCAACCGAGTTCGATTCATGGGTAAACAGGGTTGAAAATATTTTGATCGACCATGAGATCTTAAAGGACAAGCCTCAGTATAGGGCAATTATAACGTATCTCAGGCACAAAGTAAGGGGTCCCGCGGATGTCGCTCTGACCTCCTATGGTGTGGCCGATGACGATTGGCCGGAGATGAAACGCGTCTTGACACTCCATTATGCCGACAAACGTGACTTGAGCACGTTAGAACTTCAGTTGGGAAAAATGACTCAGGGGCCGAACAATGTCGACGTGTTTTTCAATAAGATTAATGGCCATTTTTCTCTGATAATGGGAAAGCTAAAGAACGGACCATATTCAACGGAGGTAGCATCTGCCCTCATGGATATTTACAGGAAAAAGGCGTTGGACGTCTTCGTGAGCGGCTTAAATGGCGACTTGCCAAGATTTCTTATGCTGCATAGGCCGAATAGCCTCCCTGAGGCGTACTCCTTGTGCAACGAGTTGCAGAACGTGTGCATGAGGGCGGGTCCCACGTTCGAGGCTTCGTACAGACCTTTTCCCGGAAACCAACGTCCAATTGGATCGGCATCGGGGCCTCCACGTCCCTTCCCCAACAATGGCGACTTTAGGCATGCGCCACCTGCTCGTAATAACGACCCTCGACCGTCGTTCACTCCTAGATATAGTGCACCGTCAGTAAGGCCGGCGCTGAAGATGGAATCAAATCAGTCAGGACAGTCGCAGAGGTCGAACGTCCCTTCATCAGGCAGCTTCAAAAGAGCTCCAAGTGGGGCTTCCAACCCGTTCCGTAAGGCGCAAAGGCTTTACTATTTGGAGACCTCGAGCGATGCACCCGATGGCGAGGTGGACCCAGAACACGCGCAGTATACCGAAACAGAGTCGTCCTACGCGACTAACGACCACGTGGACGAAACTGGTCTGGCCGAATACTCATCACTAGAGGATGAGTCGAACCAGGCTGGAGAGAGTTTAGCACAAGTAGATGAGGGGCAGGTAAATTTTATGACGAACGCCTCTCTAGCGTACCATATATAGAATATGGCGCGGGAGACGGGGCGAGGCTCAAATTTCTAATCGATACTGGAGCCAACAAGAACTTTATTTGCCCCGGGGTGGCCGCAGGTTGCACCACACTAAGTAAACCATTCCTTGTGCAATCGGCTGCGGGAAACATCGAAATCAGACGACAAGAACACGAGGATATAAGGGGGTTATTGCGTCGTAAGCAAGAGCTCTCTAACGACAGCAAGAATAGAAAAAAAGGAAAACCAGTAAATTACCAGGCCGGGCAGGAAATTTTTATAGCAAACAAACAGATCAAAACTAAAGACAAAAAACGTTTCAGCAGGGAAATCGTAGAACAGGACAGGCGGGTTACGGTAAAAACGCGCTCGGGAAAAACTTTTCACAAGTCCCATATAAAAAATTAAAATCAACTCTTCGGTTACATATCTGCAAGCACCTTTTAAAATTCTTTTTTCTTTTCCCTAAAGTATGATAATTTTTGTTTCCTTTAGCATTTTTTATCTTTTCGAAAGTTTTCCACACGTTTAAATTCCAGATGTTTTTCTGTTTCTGCAACAAGCCAAGTGGGGGACTTCGTGTCCTTATCTGACCTCTCACCTTCACATTTGTAACAGTAAAATAAGACTTATAGTCTCAAAATGTTTGCTTTCACACACACATATAAGCTTAAGGAAAATTGTTAATGTTAAGCACCAATCAAAGAATTGTATAACTAACACCCCTCCCACCATTAGCACCTCATTACTTTTCATCGTATGGCTCACGTTAGCACGAGCCCTCCACATCTTTAAATATGATGGGCCAGTGGTCACTCTGCGACAAGGCAGCGGATGGCGCGTAAACGGTTTTTTCAACCTCGTTCATGTAATAAATCTAGACGATTTGAGTGGCACAGTCGAGGCGGCAAGGTTGGAGGTGGAAAATTTGGACGATGGACCACTAAGAGCATTGGCGCAGTATCATCTCCACTTGGCAAGTGAACGTTTGAGCAAGGTTAGAGACAGGCGCAGTCGACGCGCTATTGACTGGATAGGCTCCGCCTGGAAATGGGTAGCGGGGTCGCCGGACGCATCAGACTGGAACGCGGTCTTACGCTCGCAAAACGAGATTGTAGAAAACAACAACCAGCAGTACCGGATCAACGATCGTCTATTCGAAGCAACGCGAGAATCGCTCCAAAAAATAAACAACATTGTAAGCGTGATAAACTCTATCGATGGAAATGCCCAGGCAGCGGCGGTAGCTTTACACAAGACGTTGGTAATCGGAGAACAAATAGGAGAGATCACAAGGGCCTGCGAAATAGCGAAATCAGGGATCGTCAACACCAACCTTCTGGATGAAGCCGAGGTACGGACCGTGCTTTCGGAGATGAAAACGCTACCATATCAGAGCGTCGTCGAGGCCATAGAATTCGCAAGGCCGGCGATAGTTACCAACGGGACTCTGTTACTCTACGTTCTAGCCCTGCCAAAGGTCGTCGATAAGGAATACCAACTGTTGATAATCAGGCCAACAGTACAAGCTGGGAAGCAGGTTGAGACGGGATTCGATAAAATACTGATGTCGGCCGAAGAAACCTACGGAATGACGAGCAGCTGCTTGACAATAGGAAACACAACGGTATGCGAGGAAACTCACTTAACGCTACTGGACGAGACAAGCTGCGTCCCACGCTTGCTGAAAGGAGGCTCGGCGAACTGCCACTTCACAACAGCAGGAGGACCAATCGTCGAACTATTGGAGGATGGCACGCTATTTTTGGCAAACTACAACGGAGAAGTCACTTGCGGTACGGAAAACTATAACTTAAAAGGCTCTTATATCTTGCAGTTCAGGAACGAATCGGTGACGTTAGGAGAAAACACCTACACGAGTTCGACTAAGTCTCATCTGATCGCCATGCCCACGGTCATAGCCAATTTAACGAGCAAAGGGCACAAAATAAATTTGCAATTCCTACATGAACTGGGATTAGCAAACCTTAAAAAGCTGAACAACGTCAAGGAAAAAGTTACTCTGTCCTTCATAGCGGAAGCCACATTGGTACTCGCGGGTCTAACTCTGGCATACTTCCTGTTCCGGGAGATAACCACCACGGCAAGTTTAGAGGAACCAGTTTACAGCACACCAGGTATAGAACCGAAGGCCACACACCCCATGGCACCAACCCAGTCCTGATCTGCGAGGACGCAGATGCTTGAGGGGGGAGGAGTTAACACCAGCCAATGCCGAACACCTCTTTCTCCTCCCGTACTCCCGATCGCACGCCACTGCGACCTGCCCCCCAACTGGACGCCTCTGCCTCAGCGACACACAAGAACTACCCCCGCCACTCTAACCACTCCAGCCACTCAGCCACGCTCCCTCCACCCCGTCTCTCATCGGACAACAACCGCGCTTCGATTTGCCGACTCAGCTCCAATTCCCCACTTACGGCCAGCTATTGCAACACAGTTGCAGTTATGCTGACACGCTCAAGTTCGGGAATGCGGAGTTGACACCGGAAACCGATTCGCGGCCTCAGCAGCGGTCACACGCGAACCGCTGACGTTGCTGACGCCGCTGCCGCCGCCAGAACCGCTCTGCCCCTAAGACGCCGGCGCCGCGGTCGCGACGGCAAGCTAAGAAGCGGCCATCCAACGGGAGAACGGGCAGTTCCCCCGAGGCACACCAAGCAACCAGACGAAATCTTATTTCTCTAACAAGACTCAATAAAATTATTATAACGATCAATCTAAACCTCTTTGACTTATTCAATTCGTCATGCAGATCACCCTTTAGTGAGTATACCCTTGGACTCGGTCGCCTTCAGGATCGCATCCTGTGGCACCGAAGTCCTTTTAGATATCAAATCGGGCAAGTTTAAATTGGCAAAATGGTTTTCAAACCATTATAACGTATTAGATGAAGGCGGACATGAGAAACTTCGGATTTCCAATGATGCCGATTCGACTAAAACGCTTGGCATAAGGTGGACACCAAGTTTGGATACTTTTCGGTATCACTTGGTTGGTAGCTTGGCCAAACTAAGTCCCACCAAGCGAAAAACATTACTAGAATCTTTCGCGTATATTTTAGCCCAAATATCCGCGTTGGACCGATGTCGAATCGAGAGCGCGAGTTTCTCGAATGATTCGGAAACCGCACTACATTGTTTAAAAACTTCCCCTTCAATACTAGCAACATTTGTAGCCAATCAAGTTGCAGGTCTCAAAGAGATGGCCAAAAAGGTATCTTGGAAACATGGACCAACATCATCAAATCCAGACGATTTGTCGTCAAGATGGTGTGGCGTTCAGAAACTCGATCAATTCGTTCGGCTTCGTTGCAAGGAAAATAGACAATGGCCTCGAGGGTTAAATGAATACTCGGTACTCGTTTGCTTAGATAGTTTGTCAAGATTGAAATCGCTGACTATATATAGTCATAAGTCGGATGATTTAGGAAGACGAATCTCTTTGATTCATGTAGGTATAGAGTTGTGCGGTGCGACAGATGCGCTGGTAAAGATAAGAGGACGAGCCCCGCCAAAAGTGTATACGGCGGTGTTCGTGTGTTTTGCATCAAATGCTGTTCATATTGAGTTTACAGCAAGATCCACTAAACCTCTCATTATAACAGCGTACAGCTTATTCGCTCGACGTGGCACGCGATACTTGGAGAAGGAGCCACATTTTCGTGAGGAGCCTGGTGAAGGAGTTCCAGGACTCATTTCGAAGGAAGCAATGCAGCCTTCAGTTCTCCGCGGAAGGAAGATGGAGTGGAGGCTTATCTCAAAGCGGCCCCCTCGTCGGAGGACTGGACATACGGCAGATCAGCCGGCGGCCGGCGCCAATGCTACCAGGGCTACCAAGGGATTGAAGGCGATCCCTTCAAGGTGGCCGGAATGTTGGATCATGATAGTAGTTAGAACAAGGAGAATAAATGAATTGTTAGGATAAGCTTTAATTACTGAGATTATTGAATTGTCGAGTAATATACGCATAAAAACTCTTATACTTAAGCTAGCATGTAAGTTTGATTTGTATTCGGCAATGCAGATGTCGCGAGCGGCAGGCCAGTTCGTATTTTCGTCTCGCTTAAACCACACACACGCTGCCAAGCCTTTCCGCGATTGCCTGTCCAACAATAAATTGTACTGTTTAAGAACTTGCAATTTGTTTTTATTTAAAAGTAGTTTACGATTTTTCATTGCTCGTTCCGCTGCGTATAGCTAGGCGTATAGCTAGGCGATCGAGATCGAGGGCGAGACAGTGAGAAAAGAAAAGAATAAAAGGAACGAAAACGAACAACGCGTTATTAGTTAGTTTAAAAGATCAAAACCCAAGACTGATAAGGTTCTGCCCATTACATCCCTTCTCCCGTTATTTTCCGTTTCCTTCGTGACTCTACGGTGCCCTCTGTTCTCGTGAATCAACGCCGTCTTCCGCTGAGAGCCACGATTGGAAACTCGCAAGACGTTCTCTCTCATGGCATGTTTTTCTGAAGACTATCCAGGCCTTCAGAGTATCCATATTCCCAGGTGGCTAAAAACCCGTTTAGAGACCCAATAGGTTTCATGGGTAACACCCCTCAAATCACTCTCGCTCCCGCGCCTCGAAATATGTGAGGCGGTTCTTCTTTCTGGCCTGTACGCAGCCATCGTTGCTGACCTTCCAGTGCAGTCTATCCAATCCATCTTCTGGACTCATTCCACGATCGTGTTGGCATGGCTCCGAAAACCGCCACGATGGATCACATTCTTTGCCAATCAAGTAATTGTCGTATTTAAGGTGTCCGCCATCGATAATTGGGCCCATGTCCGATCTGAAGCTAACCCCGCAGTCCTAGCGAGCCGTGGCGTATCAGCACCTGACTTGGCTGCTAGTGATTTATGGTGGCACATGGTGTGCCATACCTGAAGCTGAGATCGAGCAACAAATGCAATACTACACGGGTAAGCTCACTCCGTAACCATCTCCTCGAACGATTTTCCGGCTTTGGCAAGGCCTTACAAGTGATCGCTTATGTAAAGCGTTTCGCTCGTCGGAAGATACAATTGTACTCGACTTTTGATTCTTCGATAAGAAGAGCTACGCACTGCAGAAAGACTGCTCATTACTCTTACGCAGCAGCTAGCAGGATAAACGTTCCGTTCCTTTATCGAGCGCTGTGCTAAACTTAAATCCGTTTTTGGATCAGTATGACATCATCCGTGCGTGCGGTCAACTGCAGGCTTTGGAATCGACACAGTCTGATTCGGCTGCTGGTACGATATGTTCACCGAATTACACTTCACGGGGGCAATCAACTCATGTTCCAAGTACATTGCTCCAAGTTCTGGATTTCTAAGGTTAAAAACTTGATAAAATGTCAGTCTCACTCCTGCAAACAGTGCCTTCAACAATGGGAAAACCTTTGTGGGAGCGTCTATGGTTTTAGACAAGGACTTCTTAAAAGCCACCAAACAATCCATCACGCAAACCCACGGATCTCAGATTATCTAATTGGAATTTAATACGCCTCCCTCACATGGGAGGATTGTGATTAAGTCCACCTCCGAGGTTAAAATACCTTTGAAGAACTCTGGACCCTATTGTGCAAGGATGAGGCATGCTAGAACTCACGAAAAATCCGAAAAATCATTGAAGAAGTATGATAACTGAGTGCTAAGCAGTGACAGAAAAAGTTAGCCACAGTTTCATCTTCTTCCTCATTCCCGCAGCTACGACAAAAGTCATGGTAATTTGACTGATTAAATATGTAGTTGTTTGAGACTAGGTGCGAACTTGTAGCTATTGGATAAAAATTATATTAAAAAGACGTTAAAAATTACATAACTACAATTTGAAAATTATTATACTGCTCGTCGAAAAAGGGGGAGTGACAGCCCAAAACTTTGGCATTGCATTTATGCAGTCGCTAGGAACCTTTGCACCTAAATTAATGTTCCTAAGTGCCATAGTTACTGAGATATTCGCCGAAAGCATCGATTTTTATTATTATTATTATTCTTATTATTATAATTATTATTATTAATATTATTATTATAATTATTATTATTATTATTATTATTATTATTATTATTATTATTATTATTATTATTATTATTATTATTATTATTATTATTATTATTATTATTATTATTATTATTATTATTATTATTATTATTATTATTATTATTATTTTTATTACTATAATTATTATTATTATTATTATTATGACTTGTAATCTGGTCACACTTGGAGTTTTCTTTTGGTTCATCTCCTTTTAATTTACTTTTGTCATACAACCCATCAAATGTAGTCGAAATGAATTGTGTTATAAATTATTTCACGATAACGCTAAATAAAATATATCCAACAGGTTATGGGCCCAGGTTATTGTTATTTAGATGTAAACTTATTTTTAATCATTTGGTGTAATAACGTAGAAAAGAAATGATAAGTGTACAAGGGCTTTACGCCATCGATAAGTTGGATGGCGAAAATTATACGGTTTGGTATGCGGAATGTTTGTGAGTTGTGAAAAACGCAGAAGGCACCGAAGCCGAGAATTGCGATTTTGATCAGAAAGACGAGAAGGCATTGGCAAATATATTATTGGGTGTTAAAGCATCACAAATAAATTTTACAAAGAATAGTGCAACGGCAAAGGCGGCTTTGGACAAGCTGGCATCGGTATATCAACCGAGTGGACCATCGAGAAAAATATCGCTTTTTTAAAGGTTACTCTGTCGGGACTTAGCAGAACATTCGAGAATTTCGTAGTAGCGATCGAGACGCGCAAACATGGCAACTGTTCGATTTGGTTGTCTGATTTGTAGTTTAAAATTATTGAAGAAGGAGAGAGACAAAAAGAGCGAAGAAGATGGTGTAATTGAAGCACAGCAGTTTTTGTGTTGCGTACAAAATCAGTAGTAACGCACGAAAATCAAGGTGCAAAGAAGGCATTTTATAGCATAGTGCAAAGAAAATGCAAAACATAAAGAAGACAAAAATACAAGTGTTGAAAAGAAACGTACATTCTCTATTCTGGTGTCTCGACAGTGGAGCCACAGCTCACAGGTGTTGTTTTAGATCATGGTTTTTCGATTTAAAAGAGCACAAAGAAAAAAATTTTACTTGCAGGAGAAAACTATATTTTTGCTGAAAGTATTGAAAAAGTCTGTTTTAATGTTGGTGATTACTGCATTGAGCTGTTGGATGTGCTGTATGTTAATGATCTGCAAGCAAAATTCGTTTCTGTATCAAAAGCAGTCGAAAAAGGATTTAAAGTGATATTCGAAAAAGAACGTGCTACAATAAGGGACCCGAAAAATAAAAATATTCTGCAAGCCTACAAGTGTAATGATCTGTTCATCATTGATGTAAAGAGAAAGAAGTGCAAGTTAGCCAATACTAAGTGCGATGAATTATGGAAATGGCATAATCGTCTGGGACACCTTAATATGGATAGTTTGAAGAAAATGGCAAGTAAATGGACTACAAGCGATCAAAAACATTTATGTTAAAGGCGATATATGTGAGACTTGCGCAAAAAGTAAAATGTGTGTAATATAATTTCCAAAACACTCGGAAGCTCGTGATAACTCTTAGTATTGGGTCTAATACATACTCACATTTGTGGACCAATGAGCAGAAAATCCGTGTATTCTTTAAAATCACGCGACCAAGTTTTGGAGGTATTTAAAAATTTTGTTTCATTCATAGAAATACATTGCGGAAAGAAATTGAAAGCTATTCGAAGCGATAATGGTCGAGAGTATTTGAGTCGCGACTTTGAGGATTACTTGGCTAAGAACGGCATTAAGAGGCAGCTAACAGTACCATACACCTCGCAGCAATTTAGCGGCTGAACGTGCAAACAGTACATTGGCCAAGATGGCCAGAAGTATGTTAATACACTCAAAAACTAATGAATCTCTACAGGGTGAGGCAGTGCGAACAGCAGCATACTTGCGGAACAGGTCAGAAACGAAAACTTTAAGTAGCTTTGGACTGGCAAAAAACCTTACGTGTCACATTTGCGGATATTTAGATCAAAAGCGATTGCTTTAGACAAGACCCACAAATCAAAGTTTAGAGCCAAATGAAACTAATACATAATGATTGGGTATTCGTCGACAGCCAAAGAATTCAGGCTTTATTGTCCAAAACCTAGCAAAGTTATCGACAGCCGAGACGTCATTTTTCTTGAAAACGATGTTGGTGACTAAAGCGACGATGAAAAAATATCATAAAAAATATCTTATCGCATCGTCGACCCCGTAAGGAATACAATACCTTAAATATTTTAAAGGCTGAGGACAGCTCTATACCTGCATCTATTATACTAAGTTAAGCTGGACGCCCTTCAAAAGAGCAGTGCATAGGCCATTTGATGGCCCATAGTAGTCCGTGCGTAGAGATTCTGTTACTTGTAGTCTAACAGGATGCTAGCATGCTTGGTAAAGGCCCGCAGCTCTCCGGACTTTTTTTTGAGGGCATCCTTGAGTGAGTGCAGTTGTGGCGCTCCAAGACACTTAAGCCTAGTACGGGCTAAGGCGGGGCAGTGGCATAGGAAGTGCTCGAGGGTTTCATCAGTGTTCGGTACTTTGCATTTCCTGCAGCGTTCGCATCGTTAGTAATGCCTAACTTGATTGCATGCGCAGCTGCAAGGCAGTCCCAATAATATATTCAACAGCAGTCTGCATTCCTTACGCGCAAGGCGCAGTATGTACCGACTGAAGTTAGTATTGAGTTAGCATGAGATTGACGCCAGCTTTGTCTTGAGGGTCTGCCTCTTCATTGCCTTCAATGCCCTGGTGGCTTTTAACCCAGTATATGTGCACTGACTTGGTCATGCATAGATCATCTGTTGCTTCCCTCACCTTGACAGTTCTGGAACTAGAAGTTGACGACATCATAGACTTTATTGCCTCTTGGCTATCTACTAGTGAGTCACTAAGCACTGTGGCTGCTCCTTACTCCGACTGGACTCTCCTGAAGCTCAAGAGATTGTGTATCCAGTGTTTGATAGTTGTTTGGGGAATTTATCGTCAATAGCCGCTCAATGATGGCTGCCGTACTGCACCGCATAAAATATCCTGATGCTTCGTCCCGAGTGGTAGCTCTTCGGATTATGGGAATTGTGCGGTCACTTCCCATAAGCTAAATAACCATAATAAGTGCATCTAGAGTTTCCTCACTACTCTCAGTCCAGACTCAACGATCAAGTCTCAGCTGACTTTGAACAGATGGTTGCTTGGATAACAGCCTTCTTAGTCTTGCTGTTTCGGGCATCGATTCCAGTTGGGAACAGAAGTTCCTCCAGGAATGCCTTTTTGCCCATCGGATACTGCGCTTGTAGATTCTGAGCAGGATCTTGTACATCGAGAACATTGGAGGAGGTGGGGCCTGCATATGTGTGCACCTCCCCAATGTTTGCAATGCATATCTTAGACTTAAGTATAAATTCATAAAGAGACTCGCCTCTTATATTAGTGTAGGGTGACCCCCATACGCTATGATGGGCGTTGGTATCTTTTCTGACTATCACTTGGTGTGCCGGAGACTGTCTCCCAGAATAGTCTCTCTAGTTCCTCCGGGGGTGCGGGTGCATGCCGTGCGCCATATAGCATGAAGCCGCAATCAAGCGCTTCGTTCCGCACTGCTGCTAGGTCGTCAGTACTGTAATTGGATAAGCGTGAATGCCTTTTCGTATGAGTACGGCGGATCTGGTTTTGCTTACCGTTGCTGAATAGTATCTGTTGTAGTTGGTTGACCTTAGCCCCGCGACGACATTGCCTGACGCAATCCACGGCTCCTGGACTATGGCCACGTCGACGGGCCCTGCCGCACCTACATCGGACGGGTTGACTACTAGTCACTACTAGACTACTACTACTACATCGTCTTCATCGGAGGCAATTGCCATGCACCTTGTAGTCGGCTCTGGATTTTAAGAGCCGCTTTGTACTGAGCCTTATTCTTCAGGCCCTCCCTCGCATGCTTTGGCCGTTTCCTACGCAGGGAGCAGGAACTGCGTGCAGGCTAGCGCAGAAGGCATTTCTCCTCGGTCATCGTAACCGACAGCACACTGTCCAGGTCTGAGTCTGCTTCGACTACGGCACCCGTGCGGGCCAGTTTCTGTCGTTTGTGACAGAAGCAGTATAACAGACCTGGCCTGCTCCCGCTAAGCCTGAGGTGTGACCACTGGCGACACGAAGAGAGGATTTCTCCTCCCTGTGCCCGCCGGTGACAGCGGTCACGCTTCCCACCGACGTTTGGGCTGACATCCCAGCCCCGGTTGATAACTTTAACGAACTTTCCATGTTGCTAGATCCTCCTCGGCTCATTTTTTCAGGTAGCCAACCCTAGCATTTTGTACCTACTGCCAGGCTTACCTCAAGGCTTGGGTTTGGCGCTCATGACACGCCTTGACGTACCAAGACTCCGGACCCAGCCTAAGCTAGACTATGCACCAGCTCGGAGGGCAAGTGACAGTGCATTATCCGGTCGCTCGGGACGATGCAGTGTCCATTTCCCAGCCGGCACCCTCGGGGAGGGTTCAGCCAGAGGATTTTTGCCATGTCCTGCATCTAAGCCAGTGAATGTGAAATTAAAGCAGAATGGTCAGCATCGATTAAGAAGGAGATTGAAGCACTAGAAGCTAATAAGACCTGGGAGCTTGCAGACGTACACAAAGGAAACAAAACTATAGGCAGCAAATGGATATTTGGTGTGAAGGCTAACAAAAATGGCTGTGTGGAGCGCTTCAAATCTATGTAGGTGGCAAAAGGATGCGCTCAACAATATGGCGTCGATTATTCTTTCCGGTTGTGAGTTACTCTTCAATAAGGTTGATCATAGCACTGGCTTGGAAACATAGTTGTTCTGCATCAGATGGAACTCATCATCAGCATACCTGAACTCTCAAAGGATGTTTACATGAAGCAGCCAGATGGATGCGTAAATAAAGAATGTCCCAATAAGGTTTTAAAGTTGAAAAAAATTATTGTACGGCTTAAAACAGAGCCGATGGGCGTTTAACGCCAAACTAGATACTGTTCTAAAGAAACTGGGATTTATCCGATGCGTCAGCGAGTCCTGCGTTTATATTCGCAAAGGGAAAGGTAAATATAATACAATTGCGGCTTATGTAGACCATCTTTTAATTGCCAGCTCCGATAAAGAAGATTTGCTGGAAATTAAGGCGTCAATTGCAAAAGTATTTGATGTAGTTGGAGGAGGTTAAATCAATCACATCTTAGGCATAGAAATTGACCGTGAAGGTGAGACAGGCAACATACGTATTGGTCACAAACAGTACGTTGTCCAGATGTTACACACATGGGGCATATCACAATGCAAGCCTGCTGATACACCTCTGTAGGATGGTTATCAAGTCAAGTGTGATGACCCTGATTGCGAGACTGTCAACGAAAGCAACTATAAGTCATTAATAGGCTGATTAATGTATTTGGCAATTACAACTAGACCTGATATATAACACTCTGTTGGCAAGCTGGCACTGCGAAATTCTAACCCACACAAGGAGCACAAAGAAGCAGCAAAGCGTGTCCTAAGATACTTAAAAGGGCACAAAGGATATAAAACTCCACTATCAGCACTCATGAGAGAAGCTACATGGTTACTTCGATTTTATGGGAGTACAAGAAGCAAAGTATGGTGGCACTCAGTAGTACTGAAGCAGAGTACATTGCCTTGTCAACTTCAGCTGTGGAAACTGTCTATCTAAAGAAAATTGACATCTATTCGCAGAAAACAACATTATTTAACATTAAATCCAGTTAGTTTTATGTAAGCATATGCAGTGAGATCGATATAAAGTCCACACTGAATATCTTACATCGATACATCGATCAACACCCATATGGTCGTCGGCTCACATATGGTCGTCGACTCAGTTGATAATTACTTTTGGAGCGAATAAAAAGCACATTGTGAATTTAATAAGTGAAATACGCGTAATTTTTATTTGGTTCGTGTTCAACTATTTTGATTTCGAGCGAAGGGGGTGCAAAATAGTATCTCATCGTATAGTTGGTAAACCCAACGTGATATTTACTTTTTATTTTGTCAAAAGACATTTTTTCACTTTTGCTTTTGGCATCAAGCGTTCGTTCGGTTTTTGCTAATGCAGATTATTGTGAATCGGCGCAAAATCTCATCACGCGATTTTATTAACAATATTGGAAATAATAATGGAAATAATTAATCACAGATGAGCTTTTAATTGATATTGTGAAGCGTTTTTGGGAAGTCGATAGTCTCCCTGAAGAAATGCCATTTGTTTCGGATGAAGATGCTTTGTGCGAGCAGCTGTTCAAGGAAGGATGTACTAGTCTAAACACGGGCCAATATTCAGTTCAACTTCGAACTAAAGCAAATGTGAACACGCTAGGTGACTCCTACCAGAACGCTTTAAGACGTTTTAAGGCATTGGAGGCCAAACATGAACGGAGCCCACAATTGAAGGAGCGTTATTCAGCTTTCTTCCAGGAATACATTGATCTTGATGATAAAATTAATAATCTACCGCAGTATTTCCTTCCTCATCATTGTGGTCAGAAGCATGACAGCACAACAACAACGTTGCGCGTCTTTGTTGACGGATCGGCCAAGACTACTTCTTGCGCCTCAGTAAACGACTTACTTTTTACTGGTCCCACAATTCAGCCGAAAATCTTCAATACACTAATCCGTTTTCGTCTTTTTAAGGTTGCACTTTCCGGTGACATTTGTAAGATGTATAGGTGCGTTCGTGTCACACATCCTGACGAGTATTTGCAGTGCATAATGTGGCGGGAAACACCAGAGGACAAAATAAAAATATACAAACTGGAAACAGTTACATATGGCACTAAGACTGCCGCATTCTTGGCCATCCGTGCATTGCATTAGCTTGCAAGCGATGAAAAGGATGCTTTTCCATTGGCAGCTGTTGTCGTAGAAGGAATTTTTACGTCGATGACCTTATCATTGAAGGAGACTCTGTAGATGAGGTTTCCCGAATTCGTATGGAGGTCAAGGCTTTGCTTCTCAAGAGCGTGTTTCCAATACGCAAGTGGTCCTCAAACGACCGGGAAGCTCTCACTGCCGAATTGAAGACAGATCGCGAAAAACTTATGAAATTGCACTATGGATCCGACACCACAAAGACATTGGGCTTAACTGGGGATCCGAGCTCTGATGAACTGCTGTTCAATTTTGCAAATATCGCTCTAGACGCCCGAGGGACGAAAAGAAGCATTTTGTCAGCTATCGCCAAGTTCTACGGCCCTCTGGGATTGATCGCGCCTATCATCACAAAAATTAACATTTTCTTTCTGGCCATGTCAAAGGAGAGCTTAGATTGGGATGAAAGCTTGCCGCAATCTCTTCATTCTGCCTGGATTAAGAAAGTCGAGCAAATTTCATTTGTCCGCAGCCTCAAGTTTCCGCGACATGTCATGCTTTCTGACGCAAATTCATTCATTCATTCAATTGGGAAATTCATTCTTTCTGCGACGCAAGCATGGTCGCATATGGCGTATTCGTTTACATCCGTTCCTAACTCTATGGGCAATTACCGACAAGATTGCTATGTGCAAGATCGAGAGTAGCTCAACTCAAAACGCTTACCCTCCGGAAATTAGATGTCTCAGCCGCACTCCTGCTTTAGGAACTCTTCGTGAGCATCTGACAAAGTTTGCAGTTTAAATGTTTGGTCTGATTCAAAAGTTGCGAGAAACACCATCAAACTTTAATGTTTTTGTATTCAACAGGGCAGTACGGGCCGTGTACTGTAGAGTCACTCCCAATGACTCCATTTATCATTTGAAGACTTTACTTATGAACGGGACACCGTTGTCGCAAACGAATGTCTTTGGTAATCCGAAGTGGAACAATATCCTCTCGCGACACGCCTGCTGCAAAGAATGCTTCGGTTGCCCTCTTTAGCTAGCTCCACCCACTTGGCGAAGGCATCGTTGAAAAACCAATAACATTGTGTTGCCGCGTCTCGAGCGTGGGAGGGGTCCAATAAAGTCTGCGCAAAATACTGCAATTGGCTACGCATTCTATCACAGTGTCTAATGTTCTCGGGAACGATGTTCCCGCCGAATGTTGACCGAGGGGCATCACTCTCCATTGGAACAGTCGTCTCCCACGGTGAGAGCCGTGCATTCACGGCTATCGTCAGCCATATCGATTTGCCAGTGTCCTTGCTTTAAGTCAAGCGTCGATATGTATCGGGCGTGGCACAACCTCTGGAGGATATGGTTTATCCGAGGGACTGGATAAGCGTGCGCGTTGGAGTGCGGTATGGAGTGCGCGTTGGGGGATCTCGAACCCCGTCCCTGACGCTCAATCTCCTGTGTCAGTATTATTGACGCTCCGAGCTTAGCGTCGTGGGCAGCGTTCTTCTGATACTCTTGGTTCCTTGCCCTCTTCCGACACCGCAAAGACGAAGACCTCTCCTTGGGCCGGTCTCGGATTTTTGGTATGGCCTTCCCCAGAATTCGCTCGCGGGAGCGCTCGATCAGGTTTCCATATGGGCCTCCCAGATTTCCCTGCTGTGACCGCCTACCTGTATGTAGGAGGAAACTCGCTTTTGTTATTCCTTGACCCGGCCTTCCTTACCCAGGCCAAACTCCTGTGCAATCGGCATCAGATCCTCTTTACGGCGAAAGTGCATCTGCCGCAAGCCTACCACTGGGTTTGGGGACTCACCAGGCTCCATTCCGGACAGTAAAAAAAAAATAATAACAAAATCACTTCTCTCTTCTCCTCTTTTTAGACCCCGTACTCTAAAAAAGAGTAGAGGGGTCTATTAGGTTTGTCAGAAGCGAAATGTGCGTAACAGGCAGAAGGAGGCGTGGCCGACCCCATAAAGTATATATATTCTTGATCAGCATCAACAGCCGAGTCGATATAGCCATGTCCGTCTGTCCGTCTGTCCGTCTGTCCGTCTGTCCGTCTGTCCGTCCGTCCGTCCGTATGAACACCTGGATCTTTTAAACTACAAAAGCTAGAGCCACCAAATTTATAATGAAAGTCCGTTATTATCTTACGCAGGTTAAGTTTATTTCAAATTTTTGCCACGCCCCTTACCGCCCCCGCAATAAGCAAAAAACCAGACACACCTCGAAAAAAAATGTAGTTTTAGGCCAATAACTCAGTAACTATGGCACTTAGGAACACCATTTCTGCTTGCTAGAGTTGCTAGAGACAGCCTTAATGCAATGCCATTCAAAATTTTGGCCTGCCACGCCCCCTTTTCTCATAAAAGCTAAAAAACTTTCAAAATTTGAAGCTCAAAATTTGCAGGATTTAGGGCATTTAGTCAAATAGTACAGTGTTTATAATTAATTATTCGAAGAGAGAAATATCATATCAATCTATATTCCCAGCGGCGTTAAAATCCGTCAATTAACAAAAAAGTTATTAGGTTAGAAAGTTTATGTAATTTAGCTGCAATTTCGCCGCCTGTGTGACGTCAGCGTCTGCTCGCAGACGCTGCGTCGCTGCGACGTTGCGACGCCGCCGTGCCGACCAGTGCTAGGCACGCATACATACATATGTGCATACACATAATTTTAAACGAGTGTGTACTTGTATGTATAACATGTAAATGCGAATAAGCGGAACATGCTTAAAAAAAGCGCGTGGTGCGAATGGTAGAGTTACAGCGCGATGTGAAATCGTTTCCTGAGGGTCGTGGGTACGAATGCTGGCAATGAGAATTGCTAATTTAATTTTTTTTTAAATATCAATTTAAAATATACATATAAATTTTAATTTTTAAATTTCGTTATAAAATTTTAATTCAAATTAAATACAAATGCGCATTATCATGGGAGTACGGGGTCTTTTACAGTCGGCTCGATCGACTGTAGCCTTTCCTACTTGTTTTCCATCACTTCGCTGGTATCTTTGTTGTCTGTTCAAGCTTGTTGTTTTCGGATTGTTTTCAGTTTGTTTTCGGTTTCTGTAAAACAACACAAACTAAATTCAAACCAAATTTTGTCCGATCGATCGTACTGCAGATCAACCGTCATAAAAGCAAGTTAGCATTGACGGAGCTCCTGTTGTCCTCGGAGCAAGTGCGATGTGGCCTTAATCCAAGAACCATGGATTACATCTGGCAACATGGTGGCGGGGCTAAGGTCTATCAACTATAATGCATTTATTATCTCGATGGTAAGCAGATTAAGAACCGCCGAACTTGTACGGAAAGGCCTACATGCTGTAAGGAAGTTTCAAAGGTCGGGGTATATCTCAGTCCGACCAGGACTACTTACAGAAAATTTAGTAGGTTTGACTGGGGACGCTTGGTGAAAAGACGTAGTGACACAATGATGGGCTGGTCAGTAATTATTGGGGGAAGCGAGCGATGAGTTTTAAGATCACGTGGACTCGTGATTCTGGGACAACAACTGAGTATTGGTTACTGTTGATGGCTCTGAATTCGCGGTGTCCGAGATAGCCCACCGTCACCCAGACTAACGACCAAATATCGGTTATAGTCGTTGACTGGTATATCGTTGTATATCAGTAATCCTGTCAATCTTTAGCGATTGTTTTCCCTTGCCCTGTAATAGATGCTAGGCATCGCTGCTTACGTACTTTTAGCGTACTTTTGTCGCGTGGCAAACTTTTAAGTCGATGCAGGTGGTTGGCCGTCCATTGCTCTCTGCCGCTCTGACGTCGCGGCTTGCGCTGTGTGCTTGTTTTCGTTCCGTCGATGTGATGTGAGCCATACACTTGTATGTGTGCGCTGTGTAGTGGCCGTTGTTTCTCGGTCTCTCTGCCCAGCCTCTGTCGATCCACGAATTGCACTGCGCATGTGTCGTCTCTCTTTGTTTTCGTTCTCTTAATCTCCGATCTCCCTTGCAGTTTTCAGCCAGTTCGCTAAAAAATTACTGTGCGCTCATTTATGGGGCGTCACAATGCCTATCTTATAGCTAATTATAGCACTGAAGATCTAACTGCAGTCAGGCTGGAGAATGATGGGGTGCATATCACAGTAGCATCATGCTACATGGCTCACGACCTGCAGACCCCACCCGTAGAACTGGTCAAACTGACGGAGGGAGCAAACCAACTCATTGTCGGAACAGACGCCAAGGCTCTGTTCAAGCTAGCTAGACAGACAGACAAGCAAATTATTTAAGGAGAATATAAGGTTGCTCTCAGAGTAACCTCCTTCTGGAGGAACTTCTGTTCTATTGCTATTGCTTACACGGGGGATGTACATACGTACGTAGGTCCTACGTCCTCTAACGTCTTTGATCTCAAACTTGCGACAGGTGCAGACATAACAATCTGGCGGGTCCTAGACAGAACCACCTTCTCAGACCAAAGGTACATTCAATTCGAATGTAACTTAGAAAGCATTCCTAATAGAGATATACCTAGGAACCCTAGAAATGCCGATTGGGCTATATTCAAGACACACGTGTCGAGGGTACTAGGTCGTCCAAGCGTTATTAAGTCGGTAAATGACTTTGAGAAGTCTCTCTTACTTCTAAACAGACCTGATAGGCAAGCGAGAGGGAGGAGTTTAGTTTTTTTTTTGTTATTGATAGCTCATTGGTTAAAAGAAGATAATGAAGATAATGAAGAGCAATTGAATTCCAATTTTTCTTTTTTTGGCAGTATATTCTTTCACCACTAAGTGGTCCGGACAGAATTCTTTTCAGAATATTTTGTTAATTTGTTCGGCCGGAACACTTATTTTAAATGAAAAAGAATCCCGAGCATACGAAAATTTGAATTGTTCTACCGTAATGTTGGCTATAGATTTGGCTTGTATAAAAGCCTTGCTATTATCTACCACTGCTATATTGTCTTTTGAACTAACAACACTGGTAGATTGACTAGTTGACCCAGTCGGAATGTCATCAGCAGTATGTTGGTCAACAACAACTGTATTGACAGCGACTGAATCAGGGACTGGCTCGGTGTCTGTAGGAGTACCTTCTGTGGGGGAAGTAAAATTATCATTCCTACTGACAATACTAGTTGGAGATGGGGAAGAAAGATTTGTTAAAGACGGATCTGAATTAATGGAGATATGAGTAGGAACTAAAAGTTCATTTGGACCACCAAAAATTGGCTTTTTTCCGCTTAGGAAAATCATTCAAAAAGTTCATACTTTTGAAATCTTTATCCAACGAGGTGAAGCTATCAAACAGGTTCTTAAATCTGCCCAATAGTTCACCAAAGCCTCTTTTTGTTTGCCTCATGAAGCCCATAATGTCCTTTTTGACATCCCTGCAAGACTCACATGTCCATTTCATACCCGAGTTAGAGCTTATCAGGTCGATAATACGGCCGTTAAGGCCAGCGCATTTTTCGTGTGATACATAATCACACAGCCAGCAGCAAACGAAACCCACTTTTACATTGTTTCGCACCTGGCAGTTTTTACTATAGCAGACATTCATAATGGCAAATTTTAAATTTAACAACAACAAATAGAAAAGATTATACTGCAAAAAAAAAATAAAAATTTAAAAAAGAAAAATATAACAAATTTGAAATTTGCATAGAGTGTTAAAAAGTATGACAGATATGCACAAGGGTTAAGTAAACAGAATGCTAAGCTAAAGCAGAAATACAGCGTACTTACAAAAACAAAATTATTTGCGCGGCAAACGAAAAATTTACCAACGGAGATAAGGTAGCCAAAACCAAAAACACTTATATCGCGGAATAGCAGGGGGGTGAATCAAAGCGCGGCTTACAAAGAGCAGTGAGAGAGATGGCGCGAGAGAGTAAGAATCTATTTATGGACTGTGCTCGCGACTGAAACGATTTAAGCGGAGAGTAGCAAGCAAGCAAAAACTGCAAGTTAGGAAAAGCAGCGGAAGTCGCGACGCTTCTCGGTACAGACAGCCACACAATAAACCTCATGGTTGACAATCAGGCAGCCATTAAATCTATGATGTCGTCTACTCTCAGTTCCAAAACGGTCAAGGTGAGCAGGTACGACTAAGTCAGTACATCTACTGGGTTCCAACCCACCAGAGCATTCCTGGAAAAGACGAGCCGAACACTCTTGCAAAGGCAGTCGTTGAACTACCCGTATATAGAACAGAGCAGGTACCCACATCCCTAAGTTTGTTGTACAGCAGTCTTGAAAAGAGCGTATTAAGCAAAGGTGGCAGAACACCTCGTCTTGCAGAATAACAAAGTAAATGAGCAACGAGTCCAATGCACAACTTAGCTGGTATCTGCTGCACCTCTGTCGAAAAGATTGTAGGATGCTAGTTGGAGTATTTACAGGTCACTGCCTGGCGGCTGCACATGCGTCTAAGCTTGGCATTTCCACTAACACGAACTGCAGGAAATGCAATAACCCTAAAACTACCGAAACGATTAAGCTGTGTCACTGCCTTGCTCTAGAGCGAACACGGCTAAGTTGTCTAGGCATGCCAAAAATTCCTTTAATGGCGGAGTTATCCAAGTGCCCGTCAAAACGCCTACTAACGTTTGCGAAACGCTCCCAAATTCTCCTGGACTTCTTACTACTGGACTAAGGCCGTATCCGGCCTATGTTCAGTACCCGCAAGGACGTCCGGCTTAGCCTTACCTAACCTTCTCCCAACAGCGTTCAACAAGCCAATTTCCCGGATGCACTTTATGCCAAAAAAAAAAAAAATTACCGAGCGTGTAGCGAAAAATCAACCTAATTCCCGGATCCAATGTTCAATTTTTTCTTGTTTTTGTTTTCGACAACTCTCGTTTTAAAAGCCGAAAAAAAATGCAAAACTCAAAAAAGTAGAAAAAATAACAACAAAAAAAATATTCTGTTACGTGACGCGCATACACTTCTTCTTTTCGTTTTGCTTGTCCGTTTTCAGCGGGCTCGAGGCAACGCGCTCACCACCGAAACATTTACACGACTTCTCGCACGCTCTCTTTAATCGCCGTCCACCACTGTGCCAAATGCCGTCACTGCTTGGCTCTAGTGTACGTGCATTAGCAAATGCCAAGGAGCTGACTTTGTGAACAATGATCAACCTCCTATTTTACATACCCCTCGCCCACACCTTGTTTTCATGTGCCCAAAGCACCGCTATAAAATGAATGCTAGGGTATTAAGGGGTATGTCCGACTATAAATTACACACTGTATTTCTTCACAAAAAATAACACCTACATGCGACTGGTGACCTCGTGCATGATACGTTCGCACATTTTGCAGGAAATACACATGTGATGCGAAAAAATTAAAAAATAACGTCCCTATTACACAAAGCTTAAAACAAGAAAGAATGCTTAAGTCCCCTCGCGACTTTAGGATACCCTTAACTCAGATTCAATATGTTATTAGCAATGGTGATAGATAAGATAGTTTGGAAAACAGAACATTTTCATACAAATTAATGTTAAGAGCATATATTCGACCGATCGTTCCTATGGGAGCTATACGATATAGTAATTTTCATACTATTTCATATTTGGGTCGAATTTTTGACCGATCGGCCGAATGGGAGCTATACGATATAGTTATCCGATTTGTATCAAACTTGGTCAGTATAACTACTTCCTAAACATGTACTACCTGTGTAAATTTAGTTCAGATAGCTTAGCTATCTATCAATTCTATACTATTCTATACTAAAACATTCTAGTTTTACCTGTAAATTTACCTTTATATGAAGATAGAACGCCGTAAAGTGGGTGTGTCAATAACAAAAACAAACTTGTACTGCTTGGGTATTGTACCTTTAATTTTCGACCCCTTTCAACTTTCTAGATCTTATAGTCTCTGAGATCCTTTTGTCCATACAAACGGATGGACGGACGGACAGACGGACGTGGCTATATCGGCTCTGCTATTGATGCTGATCAAGGGGACGCCGCCGACCTGACTCCTGTCGATAAATTACAACACTATTTTGTATTCGATAACTTAATTTGTAATTACTCCATTGTATGTCTCTTATACTCGCCGCTATCTTGATAAGCGCTTATTGCTGACTTATGATGATTTGTTCCTCGTCCATTGTACATATGCCTGCGAATTTTTTAAAGAAAACTGCTCTCGGTATCGTGAAAGGAGAGCTTAAGGGCAAATAAATTTGCCGTCCGCTTCTTGCGTTCACCCTCGCGAGTGAGACGCATGTTGCTGTGGAAATGAAACTAGCTACTCTTTCGCCATTCTTTTTTTTAACTTCCTCTCCTTTTCTGGAGGGCTCAGCAGACTCGTAGCTGAACCGGGGGTTACCTCGTCGTAGAGTGCCAAAAGGCGAGGTTCTCTGCCTTGGACTAGAAAATATGTGCTGAATACGGTTAGTCCACCTCGCTAGAATTGACTGCCAGTGCTATCTCGGGTAGCAACTTGTCCCACGAACTTTGATGACCTTTGATTAACTGCGCTATCATTATATTCACTGTCCTGTTGGGCCTCTCCGTAGAATTTTTTTGGGAGCAGTACGGGGCCGTGTAGAGTTACTCCTAATGACTCCATTTATCTTTTGAAGGCTTTATTTGTAAACTGGACACCGTTGTCGCAAACGAATGTCTTTGGTACTCCGAAGTTTTACAATATCCTCTCGCGACACGCCTGCTGCAACAATGCTTCGGTTGCCCTCTTTAACGGGACTAGCTCCACCCACTTGGAGAAGGCATCGTGGAAAAACCAACAACATTTTGTTGCCGCGTCTCGAGCGATGGAGGGTCCAACAAAGTCTGCGCAAAATACTGACATTGGCTATGCCACCTGTCAGGTCAGCATTCGTCCCACAGGCTTCTTCTGCTCTGTATTGTATTTTGGACAACACTTAACATACCTCCCAGAGCATGCTCGGCCAGTGGTATCGATGTGGCAGCCGTGAATGAACGACTATCCGTATCATGTATAGGCGTGGCACAACCTCTAGAGGATATGGTTAATCCGAGGGACTGGATAAGCGCACGCGTTGGAGTGCGGGATGGACTACGCGTTTGGCTGTAGGTAATCCACACACATTTGCCACTCCCCAGTCTTTTTCCTTACCAAGACTATCGTGGCGCTGTTTGGACTGCGCGACTTCTCGATGGCACGGATGAGCTCGTCTACCTGCTAGTCAATCACCTTTTGCATCGCCGGGTTCTTCGGGTAGAACTGCTGCATGAACGGATGTCGTCCCTCATCCTGATTATATGCTCATCGATGTGCGAGACTTCCGACAGCTTCTCCAACGACGAAAGTTCATTCTCTAAGTCGATCGCTATGGGGGATCTCGAACCCCGCCCCTGACGCTCTATCTCCTGGACTTACAGAGAGCCAGACTGAGCACTGCACTGTTTGTGGTGGCAGCTTTCATGATTCTGGTTGGTGTTTCTCGTACATATGCGATCCCCGCAGGTCGGTCTCGGATTTTTGCCGCCAAATTCGCTCGTGGGAGGCTCGACCAGATTTCCATATGGGCCTCTAGCTCGCTGACTCTGTCCCAGATTTCCCTGCTTTGACCGCCCCCCTGTATGAAGGACGAAACTTGCTTTCTGCATCAGATCCTTTTTACGGCGATAGTGCACCTACCGCAAAGCATACCACTGCGTTCGGGTACTCACCTGGTTCCATTCCCGACAGTAAAATAAAGTAAACAACAAAATTACTTCTCTCTTCTCCTCTTTTTTTCGGATTCTGTAAAACAATACAAACAAAAATTAAGCCAATTAGCATTGACGGAGCTCCTGTTGGCCTTGTAGCAAGGGCTCGTCGATGTGGCCTTAATCCAAGAACCATGGATTGCATCTGGCAGCATGGTGGCGGGGCTAAGGTCTAACAACTATACTGCATTTAATATCTCGATGATAAGCAGATTAAGAACTGCCGTACTTTTACGGAAAGGCCTACATGCTTATCTTATACCAAATTACAGCACTGAAGATCTAACTGCAGTCAGGCTGGAGAATGTTGGGGTGCATCTCACAGTAGCATCATGCTACATGGCTCACGACCTGCCGGCCCCACCCATAGAACTGGTCAAACTGACGCAGGGGGCAAACCAACTCATTGTCGGAACAGACGTCAACGCACACTATATGGGGATCAACCGATACAAACACTAGAGGTGAGTCACTTTTCGATTTTATTCTAACCGCAAACCTATAAATTGTTTGCACGGGGGATGTACATACGTACGTAGGTCCTACGTCCTCTAACGTCTTTGATCTCATACTTGCGACATAACAAACTGGCGGGTCCTAGACAGAACCACCTTCTCAGACCAAAGGTACATTCAATTCGAATGTGACTTAGAAAGCATTCCTAATAGAGACAGACCTAGGAACCCTAAGAATACCGATTGGGCCCTATTCGCGACACTCGTGTCGACGGTACTAGTTCGTCCAAGCGTTATTAAGTCAGTAAATGACATTGAGAAGTCTCTCTTACTTCTAAATACCACCCTCCTAGATGCCTATAACAAGTCCTGCCAATCATCTAGGCGAAAAGTAAAGTCCAAGTCACTCTGGTGGAATGCCACCAAACTTTCAGCACTAAGAAATGATGCCAAGGCCCTGTTCAAGCTAGCTAGACAGACAGACACGCAAATTAGTTACGGAGAATATAAGGTTGCTCTCAGAACAACCTCCTTCTGGAGAAACTTCTGTTCCAAGCTGGAGTCAGTGCCAGAAACCGCAGGCTGAGAAAACCACAAACCTATGAATTGCTTACACGTGGTGTTGGATCATAGCATAAGTTAGTTTTAAGAGAACATTGAAGTATTATTTAAGAGATAAAAACAATGAATTTGTAGCATAAGATTAAGTGAAGTAAAACTCTTATATTTAAGCTAGCATGTAAGTTGAATTGCTCTCGGCAGTGCAGCTGTCCCGCGCGACAAGTCAGTTATAAATTTTGTCTCGCTCGAACCACATGCGCACAGCTAGCATCTACGCCGTTGACAATTCCCAATAAAGATTGTAACGTTTATGAACTTACAATTTGTTTTTATTTAAAAATTAGTTTTCGATTTTTCATTGGCGCCCGAGTAGGGACTTTTCAATCGCGTTCGTTGGTCTTGTTTGTATATATTTTGAGGCTTTGGTGTGTTTGCGTGCTGGTTCTCCGTGTTGTTGCACTGTTATCATAATCGGTGGAGCTGATTTCCCTGGAGCTAGAGCTTGGAGGAGGAGTTGGTTCCCCCCGAAGCTGCTAATTTGTGTTGCGGACTGTTGACATATGATGCCCAGAATTGAGCCAATGAGCGACTCTTCTAACGACCAGGTAGCAGTGCCCAAACGAGTCAGTGCATAGCTGCAAGTGCAAGTTTAAGTGTCACATATTGCATGTACATAACCTTGCTGCACATAATTGACATTGCGTTTCGGCACTGATTAATTTGAATTTCTAAGCAATCGAAGCAGCATTTGAACGAATAAATACAATAAATCAAAGCAAAATAACAAAGCATTAAATTAATTGTAGAGTTCTACATACACATACATATACAAATATACATATTTGCCGTCCTCTTAGTTCCGCTATTCGCTTTGATCTACGGTTGTTCGGTGATGGTTCTTGACCTTTGCTTTGCCGCTTTTTCTTAAATTTGCACATAAGTAAAGCGCGGTTCGCTTGATATACATATACAGTTGCGTTATTTGGTTTTTGTTAGTGCCAACGCTGCTTGAACATAATCAAGCACACATACAGTAATTGCTAGCACATACATACATACGTGCGCATTAACTCAGCGGTTTTTCAGTTGTTGGTAGTTCGCATCGTTTTCGTTTGCTTATATCTACATAAGCACTAGCAACATACATACATATGTACAAACGTGTGCTGATTAATTGCAAGCTCTTTAAGTTTTTGTTGGCCTATCGGTGCGTTACCTACATACGTATGTGCTGTTGTTGTTGCCTGCATATTTATATCAATAATTAGGTGATAACTAGTGGACGGTCGCTTGCGCGTCTGAGGGTTTATTTTGTTGTTACTGTTATCAGCCGTTAACTATTGTGCGTCCGCTTGCGCTTTGTGGAGTTGTTCTTATCTCGAGTTCGTTGAGGGGTTTGCGTAGTCAGCTGATTACTTTACTTTGTTTATTGGTAATAAGCCAATTGTCGATCTGCTGACTATTGTATATAGTACACTCAAGTGCATTCAAATAGGACCGAATTTAGGAAACTAACATGGCACACAAATCGGATCTGAATGAAACCAGTTTGGTTGACGGGACGTGTCCTACTGCTCGCTTAAGTCAACTATTCGTGAAATTAGAAAAAGTAGAGAGTCACATTGAACGTCAAAGGAGTTCACTTATTAATAAAATGGTGACTCCCAGTAAATTTGAAATTCAATGCGGGCTAGATATTCTCAATTCTTACATTTCAAAAGCTATGGATTTGCAGTCGGAGATCGATTCAATAGATCCGGACAACGATAGCGGTGCAATGCTTGAGGAGACTTGTATTTTAACTCGATCGTCATACATGTCTGCCCTAAGTGCGTACCACGCCTCTGGAATAGTACCTCCAGTTTCTCACCACTCTCACCTGCCCAAGCTAAAGCTGCCCAAATTCAGTGGCAAGCACTCCGAATACAGACAATTCATCGGTCTGTTTAGTAGTTTAGTTGATTCGGATCGCTCGCTGTCAAATATTGAGAAATTCAACCATTTGATATCGTGCTTATCAGATGAGGCGTTAGGCATTATCAGAGCCTTCCAGGTATCTGATGCAAATTACCCAAAGGCGTTGGAGAGTTTGAGTCGAGTATACGACAAAAAGTGCCTGATCTTCTTTGATACTCTCGCTCAGTTGTTCGACATTGGGCCGATGTCCAAGCCATCGGCAATGGGAATTCGAACGATAGTTGACTCAGTATCGGCTATTTTTGACTCGCTAATGTCAGTTGGGAATGAGGAAGACTTCGCTAACGCAATTTTAATACATATAGTCATGTCAAAGGTGGATCCTCATACGAAATCGAAGTATGGGGAGCAATAAGACAATAACCAATTGCCGAAATGGGCCGATTGCGTTCTGGCTTTGAACAGGCGATATCCGCTGAAGAAAGAAATCCGACATCAAGCATGCAAATAAATCGTCTTTTGTCTGCACGAATTTCGAGAAAGATATTGAATCCAAACGCAATTTTTGCAGTTCCAACCATATGATTGGAAACTGCCAGGGGCTCGCAGCATTGCCAGTTGACGCAAGATTCAATTTCGTGAAGTCCAGTAAACTGTTTACATTCGGGACATAGAGTGTCCAACTGCACTTCGTCAAAGTTTAGAGTGTGCGCTCGCCCACACAATACTCTCCTGCATAAATATGCAGCCGCAGAACAACAAGCATCCGCTCATCCTGTCCAAGTGAATCACGTAGCTAGCGAGGTCGATCAAGTGCACCTGGCAACGGCACTTGTGACCGTGAAAGACACATTCGGTCAGACTTGGAATGCCAGGGCGTTATTGGATTCAGGTTCTCAAGTGAACTTTATGACTGAAAGCCTGGCCTAAGCGTTGCGGCTTCAACGAACAATCAAGTCTAATAGCGAAAAGCGAAGTATCGACAGTAGTGTCTTCCCGTGTCTCTACACATAACTTTAGCGCCGAATTCTGGGTGCTCAAGTCGATTTCGAGCAGGCAGCCTGACTACAATCTTACCATTAGTCGGTGGAAGATTCCGTCAAACATTGAATTGGCTGACCCGGAATTTCATAAGCCCCAGCGAATTGATCTGCTGCTGGGAGCAGATTCCTCTTTCGATTTATTATGCACTGGACAGATTAGATTAGCAGACAACGGTCCAGTACTGCAAAAGACATTGTTCGGCTGGGTGGCATTTGGGCGCTGCAAAAAAATGAATACCCAAAGCCCTATTTGTTGCGCGGTGATGCAGTCATCAAAAGATGATAGACTGGAAGCTATAGTAAATAGATTCTGGGAGCTGAAAGCCATCCCAGAGACGAACGAGTTGACCAAGTGCTCTGCAGAACACATTGCATGTGAGCAAAGTTTTAAATACAGTGTACATCAACTCTCGACAAGACACATTGAGGTCAGCTTACCTTTTAAGACTGATCCGCTAGTGTTGGGCTCCTCCTTCGAAACCGCAAAGAAACGGTTTCTTGCATTATACCGTAGAGTTGCCAAGGATTTGGAACTCAAGAAAATGTACACGAATTTTATGAACAAGTACCTCGACCTTGGTCACATGCCTGTTTTAGGTACAAAAGTTCCACCAGGACCACTCTACGTCACTCCACACCAGTGCGTCCTGAGCCCTGAAAGTAGTTCCACCAAACTTCGAGTAGTGTTTGATGCGTCGTGTAAGACGACATCGTCACATTCTCTGAATGAGTTGCTCATGGTGGGTCCTACTATTCAGAGGGATCTAACTTTGTCTCTTCTAAGGTTCCGTTTGAGCCAATATGCCCTCAGGGCAGACATTAAAAAGTTGTATCGTCAAGTGAGCATATCCCATTACGATCGACGATTTCAGCTAATTGTTTGGCGTGAAAATCTATCAGATGAGCTCCGAATTTATCAATTGAACACGATAACGTGTGGAACTGCATCCGCACCGTTTTTGGCCATCAGATGTTTGCAAGAGCTGGGTTTGAGTCATAAGAACACTCACGCTCTTGGCTCAGAGATCATTTGTAATGATTTCTACGTCGATGATATGCTCACCGGAGCTGACGATCTTGAAACACTGGAAAATATTTGTAAACAAGTGGCCGAAATCCTCGAATCGGGCGGTTTTCAATTGGCAAAACAGTTTTCATACCATCCAAACTTTGTAAAAGAAGGTGGAAATGAGTTTCAATGATGCCGATTCGACTAAACCGCTTGGCATGAGGTGGACACCATGACTGGAAACTTTCCAGTATCACTAAGATGACAATTTTACAAAGTTAAGTCCTACCAAGCGGAATATTGAGTCAGTTGCTGCACGCATGTTTGACCCACTTGGCTTGTTGTGCCCAATTAGCATTTGGGCAAGAGTTCTGCTTCAGGAGCTGTGGCGCATGCAGTTGCCGTGGGATGATACAACGGAACTGCATAGCAGATGGGACAAGCTCAAGGAGAATCCCTTGGATCTAGATCAAGTTAAAATCCCAAGAAACGCTCATGCCAGCTGCCGAGCATACAAGTGCACGGATTTGCGGACGCATCCAGTCGAGCTGATGCATTTACGTTCGGGCTAACGACGGTATCAAAACCATCTGCAGGCTGCTAACGGCAAAAGCAAAAGTCGCTCCACTCAAGACCAAATCCATTCCCAGACCTGAACTGTGTGCAGCTTATGTGTTAGCTTAACTGTGGTCCTCCATAAAGCAAATGTTGGACCGATGTCGAATCGAGAGTGTGAATTTCTGGACTGATTCAGCAATAACACTACATTGGATAAATACTTCCCCATCGTTATTAGCAACATTCGTCGCCAATCGAGTTGCAGGCATCCAAGAGGTGACACCTCAAGTATCTTGAAGACATGTACCAACATCAAGCAATCCAGCTGATTTGGCTTCGAGAGGGTGTGACGTTCAGGAACTCCTACTTTTGCTTTTCTTAAACTCCTGGAACTAGTTCAGCGAGCAGAGTTCAAGGAGGATTTCGACAGGGTAAGCAAAGGGAACAATGTGCAACCAAGCTTGCAGGCCCCAACTCTTTTCATCCACAAGTCAGAAGAATGTGGTAGAAAACTTTCATTAATACGAGTAGGAGGTAGACCCCACCGTTGGATTACTTGCCGTATTCGTTTGCTTTGCTTTGAAGGCTGTTCACTTGGAACTTGTTGCAGACTTGTGCACTAATGCTTTTCTGTGTACTTTGAAAAGCTTCATCGCGCGGCGTGGCATCCCCGTCCGGCTATACTCGGACAATGCGACGAACTTCGTGGGGACGAGCAACCATTTGAAGGAGTTTCAGGACGCCTTCAGCCGCCAGCTAGGCAGGTTGCGGAGGTACGCAGCGGAATGAGGGATGGAGTAGAGTTTCATCCCTCCGAGAGCGCCGCACTTCAGAGGACTGTGCGAGGCAGCGGTCAAGTAAGCCAAGCACCTCCTAATGCGACAGATCGGCAGCGCATCGCTCACCGATAACGATGTCCGAGGGCACCTGGCCGACGAAGAAGCCATTCTCAACTCCAGGACGCTGACTCCGCTGAGCAGCGATCCCAGCGATGGACGCGCTAACCCCAGGCCATTTTTTAATAGGACAGCCGCTTCGTTCGCTGTCGCAAGGCTTAGAGCGGGCCACGCCAAGCATAGGAACTTCGATCTCTCATTGGTGGCAGCTGTAGTGCAGTCTCAAACAGCGCTTTTGGCAAGCGTGGTCGAGGGACTACGTCCCCAGTCTGCAGCAGCGAGGCAAGTGGAAGGAGTTGCACGACGACGTCCGGATTGGGGACCTCGTCGTGGTTCACGAGAACAACACTCCTCCACAACGGTGGTCAACCGGCAGGGTCGTGCAGGTAACACCAGGAAGCGATGGACGAGTCAGGGTCGCCGGCGTTAAGACAAACGCGGGCCTGCTTAAGCGTCCGATAGCAAAGCTGGAAAGGCTGTCCATAGATTGAAGACGATCCCTAAAAGGTGGCCGGTGTTGGATAATAGCATAAGTTAGTTTTAAGAGAACATTGAAGTATTAGTTAAGAGATAAAAACAATGAATTTGTAGCATAAGATTAAGAGAAGTTCAATTTTTATATTTAAATTGAGTAAGTTGAATTGCTCTCGGCAATGCAGCTGTCGCGAGCGACAAGACAGTTGTTATTTTTGTCTCGTACGAACCACATGCGCACAGCCATCCTCTACGCCGTTGCTAAAGTCCAATAAATTGTAACGTTTACGAACATACAGTCGTTTTTATTAAAATTAGTTTCGAAATTTTCACGGGGGATGTACATACGTACGTAGGTCTTACGTCCTCTAACGTCTTTGATCTCATACTTGCGACAGGTGGAGACATAACAATCTGGCGGGGCCTAGACAGAACCTCCTTCTCAGACCAAAGGTACATTCCTAGGAACCCTTGGAATGCCGATTGGGCCATATTCGAGACACACGTGTCAAGGATACTAGGTCGTCCAAGCGTTATTAATTCTGTAAATGACTTTGAGAAGTCTCTCTTACTTCTAAACAGACCTGATAGGCAAGCGAGAGGGAGGATTTTAGTTTTTTTTTTGTTATTGATAGCTCATTGGTTAGAAGAAGATAATGAAGATAGAGCAATTGAAGTCCGATTTCTTTTTTTGGCAGTATATTCTTTCACCACTAAGTGGTCCGGACAGAATTCTTTTCAGAATATTTTGTTAATTTGTTCGGCCGGAACACTTATTTTAAATGAAGAAGAATCCCGAGCATACGAAAATTTGAATTTTTCTACCGTAATGCTGGCTATAGATTTGGCTTGTATAAAAGCCTTGCTATTATCTACCACTGCTATATCGTCTTTTGAACTATCAACACTGGTAGATTGACTAGTTGATCCAGTCCAAATGTCATCACTGGTATGTTGGTCAACAACAACTGTATTGACAGCGACTGAATCAGGGACTGGCTCGGTGTCTGTAGGAGTACCTTCTGTGGGGGAAGTAAAATTATCATTCCTACTGACAATACTAGTTGGAGATGGGGAAGAAAGATTTATTAAAGACGGATCTGAATTAATGGAGATATGAGTAGGAACTAAAAGTTCATTTGGACCACCAAAAATTGGCTTTTTTCCGCTTAGGAGAATCATTCAAAAGGTTCATACTTTTGAAATCTTTATCCAACGAGGTGAAGCTATCAAACAGGTTCTTAAATCTGCCCAATAGTTCACCAAAGCCTCTTTTTGTTTGCCTCATGAAGCCCATAATGTCCTTTTTGACATCCCTGCAAGACTCACATGTCCATTTCATACCCGAGTTAGAGGTTATCAGGTCGAAAATACGGCCGTTAAGGCCAGCGCATTTTTCGTGTGATACATAATCACACAGCCAGCAGCAAACGAAACCCACTTTTACATTGTTTCGCACCTGGCAGTTTTTACTATAGCAGACATTCATAATGGCAAATTTTAAATTTAACAACAACAAATAGAAAAGATTATACTGCAAAAAAAAAAAAAAAAATTTAAAAAAGAAAAATATAACAAATTTGAAATTTGCATAGAGTGTTAAAAAGTATGACAGATATGCACAAGGGTTAAGTAAACAGAATGCTAAGCTAAAGCAGAAATACAGCGTACTTACAAAAACAAAATTATTTGCGCGGCAAACGAAAATTTACCAACGGAGATAAGGTAGCCAAAACCAACAACACTTATATCGCGGAATAGCAGGGAGGTTAATCAAAGCGCGGCTTACAAAGAGCAGTGAGAGAGATGGCGCGAGAGAGTAAGAATCTATTTATGGACTGTGCTCGCGACTGAAACGATTTAAGCGGAGAGTAGCAAGCAAGCAAAAACTGCAAGTTAGGAAAAGCAGCGGAAGTCGCGACGCTTCTCGGTACAGACAGCCACACAATAAACCTCATGGTTGACAATCAGGCAGCCATTAAATCTATGATGTCGTCTACTCTCAGTTCCAAAACGGTCAAGGTGAGCAGGTACGACTAAGTCAGTACATCTACTGGGTTCCAACCCACCAGGGCATTCCTGGAAAAAGACGAGCCGAACACTCTTGCAAAGGCAGTCGTTGAACTACCCGTATATAGAACAGAGCAGGTACCCACATCCCTAAGTTTGTTGTACAGCAGTCTTGAAAAGAGCGTATTAAGCAAAGGTGGCAGAACACCTCGTCTTGCAGAATAACAAAGTAAATGAGCAACGAGTCCAATGCACAACTTAGCTGGTATCTGCTGCACCTCTGTCGAAAAGATTGTAGGATGCTAGTTGGAGTATTTACAGGTCACTGCCTGGCGGCTGCACATGCGTCTAAGCTTGGCATTTCCACTAACACGAACTGCAGGAAATGCAATAACCCTAAAACTACCGAAACGATTAAGCTGTGTCACTGCCTTGCTCTAGAGCGAACACGGCTAAGTTGTCTAGGCATGCCAAAAATTCCTTTAATGGCGGAGTTATCCAAGTGCCCGTCAAAACGCCTACTAACGTTTGCGGAACGCTCCCAAATTCTCCTGGACTTCTTACTACTGGACTAAGGCCGTATCCGGCCTATGTTCAGTACCCGCAAGGACGTCCGGCTTAGCCTTACCTAACCTTCTCCCAACAGCGTTCAACAAGCCAATTTCCCGGATGCACTTTATGCCAAAAAAAAAAAAATTACCGAGCGTGTAGCGAAAAATCAACCTAATTCCCGGATCCAATGTTCAATTTTTTTCTTGTTTTTTGTTTTCGACAACTTTCGTTTTAAAAGCCGAAAAAAAACGCAAAACTCAAAAAAAATAGAAAAAATAACAACAAAAAAAATATTCTGTTACGAGACGCGCATACACTTCTTCTTTTCGTTTTGCTTGTCCGTTTTCAGCGGGCTCGAGGCAACGCGCTCACCACCGAAACATTTACACGACTTCTCGCACGCTCTCTTTAATCGCCGTCCACCACTGTGCCAAATGCCGTCACTGCTTGGCTCTAGTGTACGTGCATTAGCAAATGCCAAGGAGCTGAAGATGCTCAGCTACTCTTGGGGTCTATCACCCAGACTGATGCATTAGATAAACATCTAAGTTTTCCGTCCAACACTGCTCTATGAAGTTCTCGTGTGGTGACAGACCACCGAAAAGAAGACATACCCTGTCTTAATGGAAAAAGCACAACGCCAAGTACTTTTGTGCATTACAGGCGCTCTTCACACAGTGGCAGCCAAGTCGGACCAGCGGCTCGTGGCGCTGGGGAACATGTCACTAAAAGGCTTGGGCTACAAGCTCCGACTGCCTCAAACCCAACAACAACCTTAAGGGCAGAACTTGGGCGCACCTTGGGCCCAATGACTGGAAAGCCTGCCCTATGACGATTTGTTTTTATAGTATCTCTACCCTACCTAAGTTTCTATCAGTGCAGCGTACAAAAGAGCAACCTTATATTCAAGTTACAAAATGTTCCTTATTCTAACTCTTCTTTTCGCCCCTTTCAAACTTCTGGGCCAGTGTCACTCCCCCTTCCCCAAGGCTAGCTAGCGGCCTGCAGTGAAATCCAATTTATCGTCGGTGCTCTCGGTATCCTAAAAGGAGGGTTTAAGGGCAATTAAATATGACATCCACTTCTTGCGTTAACCCTCGCGAGTGAGACGCACGATGCTTTCGAAATGAAATTAGCTACTCTTTCGCCATTATTTCTTTTAACTTCCTCTCCTTTTCTTGAGGTCTCAGTGGACTCGTAGCTGATCCGAGGGTTACCTCGTCGTAGAGTGCCGCCGGAAGGCAAGGTTCTCTGCCGAGAAAGGATGTGCTGAATCCGGTTGAGTCCGCCTCGCTAGAATTGACTGCCAGTGCAATCTCGGGTAGCAACTTGTCCCACGAATTATGATGGCCTTCGATTAAGTGCGTCATTATTATATCCACTATCGTGTTGGACCTCTCCGTAAGATTTTTTTGGGGGCAGTACGGGGCCGTGTGGAGTTACTCCTAATGACTCCATTTATCTTTTGAAGGCTGTATTTGTGAACTGGACACCGTTGTCGCAAACGAATGTCTTTGGTACTTTTGCACAATATCCTCTCGCGACACGCCTGCTGTGTATACATACGTATTCCATTGGTTGGCATGGCCAGCGCCCGCGGGCAGCGCTGCCGCCACACAAGCAGCGAAAATGTTCGAACATCATTAGCTTGTATGTTTCTGTCTCGCTTGCACTCATTAATGATATTGCGTTGAAGTATCTATATTGTAACGCTTTTAGTTTAGTTGTTTATAGTTTGATTTTAATGCACTTTTCAGGATAGCTTGATATACATAGTTAGCCTCCACTCGAATTATACAATTACAATTCAGTACTATATGAACAAATGCATAGAAACGGAACGAAAGTTGAGAATTATTTTTATGTATTGTGGGAAAAAGGGGTGTGGCAGTCAAAAATTTTAAATGCCAATGCATTAACGCTGTCGCTCGGAATGCTCCATACCAAAACTAGTGATATTAGGTGCCATAGTTAGATATGAAAAAAAAAAAAAGATTTTTGTATTGACTGACTGAATATGTGATCGACTGATAAAAAGCTCGAACTTGTAGCTCTTACCATCTCTGAAATCTATTTGTTCATACGGACAGACGGACAGACAGACAGACGGGCATGGTTATATCGACTCGGCTTGTGATGTTGATCAAGAATATATATACTTTATGGGGTCTGCCACGCACCCTTCTGCCCGTTACATACTTTTTCACAAGCTCAATATACTCTTGCAGAAAGTATAAAAATACTTACTTATAATACATGTACTTGAACGACGGCTCGCCGTTAGATGATAAAAATTGTTTTTGCATTAGGTAGAATGCAATACAGATAGCAAATTACAGTTGAAAAAAAGCCAACATTTTACATCTTGCAAAATTGTGACTTTGAATATTTGGGCACCAAATAATAAAACAGGGTTACCATAATCTACCTGTAATCTGTTCCTCACCTCGATTCTAAATAAGTTCCATTACATTTACCAAGCCCGAAACAAAAAATCGGAGCAGGACTCCAAAAGCACAAATCGATCATATAAAAAAAAAAATGCAGATAGAAAATCACTCGAATAAAAATTTACTTGTACTTCACAAGGGTGTTTTTTTTTTGAGTACAAACTGGATGCGGTGTTTACGCGAGCAAGTAAAAATTGAGTTGGTGCAAAAATGAGTGGGTAAAAAATATATTTTAACGAAAATACTCAAACAAAAACAAGTAAAAAAATATCCGATACTTTTCGGATGTTTTAGGTATTTTTACATGCGGTGTATCTCTGCAGCTTTCTAGCGCACATCATCAGTTACTTCACGGCTGCTTTGAAAACTAGGTCGCGTCATTAAGTCTAGAGCACCTCTAGAATTTTTATTTAAAGTCTAACTGTTGTAGACAAATCTAACATCAACTCGTTTATCTGCGTTCTCCATTGTCTTGCAATAAACATTTGTTAAAAAAAATATTTTCTGGAATGCATTCGTTGCCAAGGCCGTTTCTGGGTATTTAAATCGATGTATTTTGTCAACCATGGTCATTGATTAAATTCTAAAATTCTTAAACATCAAACCGTTTTGTAAACACTGTTTTATTAGACCCCGTACTCTAAAAAAGAGTAGAGGGGTCTATTAGGTTTGTCAGAAGCGAAATGTGCGTAACAGGCAGAAGGAGGCGTGGCCGACCCCATAAAGTATATATATTCTTGTTCAGCATCAACAGCCGAGTCGATATAGCAATGTCCGTCTGTCCGTCTGTCTGTCCGTCCGTCCGTATGAACACCTGGATCTTTTAAACTACAAAAGCTAGAGATACCAAATTTATAATGAAAGTCACTTATTAAGTCAGGCAGGTTAAGTTTATTTCAAATTTTTGCCACGCCCCTTACCGCCCCGCAATGAGCAAAAAACCAGACACAACTCGAAAAAAAGAGTAGTTTTAGGCCAATACCTCAGTAACTATGGCACTTAGGAACACCATTTCCGGTATGCAGGTTCCTACAGACAGCCTTAATGCAATGCCATTCAAACTTTTGAGCTGCCACGCCCCCTTTTCTCATATGAGCTAAAAAAAACTTTTAAACTTCAAACCAGGATTTAAGACATTTAGTCAAATAGTACAGTGTTTGTAATTAATTATTCGTGTAGAGGAATATCATATCAAAGTATCCTCCAAGCGGCGTTAAAATCCGTCAATTAACAAAAAAGTTAGAAGGTTAGAAAAATTATGTAATTTAGCTGAAATTTCGCTGCCTGTGTGACGTCAGCGCTGCTCGCAGACGCTGCGACGCTGCCGTGCCGACCAGTGCTAGGCACGCATGCATACATATGTGCATACACTTAATTTCAAACGAGTGTGTACTTGTATGTATTACATGTAAATGCTGATAATCGGAATGTAATAGAAAGAGGGGAGTGGTGCAACTGGTAAAGCGCAATGTGAAATCTTTGTCTGAGGGTCGTAGGTTTAGCTGACAATGAGAATTGCTAATTTTATTTTTATACTCTCTGCAAGAGTATATTGGGTTTGTGCAAAAGTATGTAACAGGCAGAAGGAGGCGTGGCAGACCCCATAAAGTATATATATTCTTGATCAGCATCACAAGCCGAGTCGATATAGCCATGTCCGTCTGTCCGTCTGTCTGTCTGTCCGTCTGTCCGTATGAACAAACAGATTTCACAGATGGTAAGAGCTACAAGTTCGAGCTTGGTGTCAATCGATCACATATTTAGTCAGTCAATACAAGAATCTTTTTTTTTTCGATGCCACGCCCCATTCGCCCACAATGAGCAAAAACTAGACACACCTCGGAAAAATCGGTGTTTTCGGCGAATATCTCAGTAACCATGGCACCTAGGATCACCAATTCTGGTATGGAGGTTCCTAGCGACAGCGCAAATGCATTGGCATTTAAAATTTTGGACTGCCACGCCCCTTTTTCCCACAATTCATACAAATAATTCTGAATTTTTTACGCATTTGTTCATGTAGTACAGCATTGTAATTGTATAATTCGAGTAGAGGCTAACTATATAAAACTATTCCTGAAAGGTGCATTAAAATCGGACTACAAACAAGAAAACTAGAAGCGTTACAATATTGATAATTGAACGCAATATCACTAATGAGTGCAAGCGAGACAGAAACGTTTTCGCTGCTTGTGTGGCGACAGCTCTGGCCGCAGTCGCTGGCCACGCCGAATACACACATACATACATATATGCATCATATATTCTTAAACGTATGTGTATTCGCATACATACAAACAGATGTATGTGTGATAATGCTTAGATTGTTTTTGTTATACTCTTTCAATGTGTTTTAATGCAAGTACTAGATATTGTAATATCTTGATACCGATTTTAACAATAATATCGGGATTAAAATGCAGAGAGTTTATACGGTCGGGCGTGCTCGACTTACTGTTCTTTCTTGTTTTAAATATTAATTTAAAATGTACATATAAGTTTTCATTTTAAAATTTCGTTATAAAATTTTAATTTAAATTAAATACAAATTACTGTGGGAGTACGGGGTCTTTTACAGTCGGCTCGATCGACTGTAGCCTTTCTTATTTGTTTAATATTAAATAGTGAATAGGATATTTAACTTTGCTGGTCAAGTCTGCAACCAACTTTTTTTTTGCTTAGAACTGGGTGCAGTCTTATTTTCAGGACAGAATAGGAGATCATTATGGTAATCGTGAATGGTTTGTGGATATTCCAAATCAACCTCATATATTTGACCGTTGCTATTGTTTAAGTCTGAATTTGTGGTAAAATTATTAATGTTAGTATTAATCTTTGAAATAATAGAGTCGTCTGACAACTTAAAACCACCCGTTGGAAGGCTTTGTGTCATTGCCCAACCATATAAATTATTGGCATCCAAATAAGCTATATAAGAGGATGGTTTAGAGCTATCATAATTAGACATACATATACATATTTGTTCTTTGCAATTGCATGTTTTTTTGAACACTATACCAAGCCTCCTCTAATTCCCCATTCTACAAAATTATATTTATCCCCCGCAGTCAAAACTTTTAATTTAATGTTTAATTTAATAATGTTTACACAAACAAAGTGTTAGCACAAGGAACGGCGTAAAATTAAAAAACAATTACACAGCGACAAAAAAACGCAGAAATAAGTAAACAGAATGTTTAGCTGTGGAATTGTTGTTGCTTTGAAAGCAAAATTATTAAAAATTGGCTTTAAAGTTTATTAAAACAATGTGTATCAACACAACCGATGTTGCACACAATGTAGCAAAGGAATTAAGCCAGAAATATGATACGAATTCGAGCGTTCAAACGAGCAAAACTTAAAATGAAGTAGAAGCGATGTAAAACACGACCGCCAGCGAAAGCGAATCGAAGCGAGAGAATTGCGACGATCCGAATTGCTGCCAAATTCTTTAACATCAGCCTCATTTGTGCCCAACGGTGAACAAAGACGATGCTATCAAAGATGCTTCTATACAGAGCTCGACCAAGTGTATAGCCGATGCCCGTCACATGACGTTAAAATTCCCTTGGACGGGTGGGCACCTTTGGAGCAACCGTTGGGAAGTATAACCTGCATGAGGCTACCTCGGCCAACTGGCTTAGACTAATAGGATTTGCTGCTGCGCACAACATGATAGTTCGAAGTATTGGATTTTGTCATCTCGACATCTGTAAGGCATCCTGGCTCTCCCCTGATCGTCTGACCAGTAATCAGATTGATCATGTTGTGATCGATGCAAGGCACAGGTCTATCATCCTTGATGTGAGATCCTGTCGGGGTTCTGACATAGACTCCGATCACTACATAGTTGCGCCTAAGGTTCGCGCACGGCTATGTGTTGCGAAAGTCTCACATCGAGGTGTGCCAAGGAAGCATGACATCGGAAAGCTGCAGTCACAACAGCATATGGATGCCGTCTCCACTCGACTCTCATGCCGACTGGCAGAACTCTCTCCAACGCCTTTAAATATTACGGATATGTGGTCGCACATATCTAACGCCATAACCACTTCTGCTGTGGAAACTCTGGGATTAGAGCGACCTCCGAAACGGAATCCATGGTACGACCAGGAGTGTCGAGAAGCGACTGCTGCAAAGGACGCTGCCTACAGAAGAACGCTGCAAGCAGAAGCCACTCGAGCGGTAGTGGACATTTATAGGTCGCGGAGACGAGATGAGAAGCGCCTTTTTATTTTATTTATTTTTATTTATTTATTTATTAACGCAGACTAAGATCAGTCGCGAGTATTAACCAAAAATAAGTTTATAAATGTAATTAAAATTAATATTAATAATTTTTAGAAGGTAAAAATTTATTTTAACTGAAAAGGTAAATTAACTGAAAGATAAATTAATTAATAGTTAATAGTTAATCTGGGGATAAAAAGTACTGATATTGATCCAACATTTGTTGCGAGGATTGGGAAAAACCCAGAAAAACCCAATCAGATCAATAAAAATGTGTGTCAAAACTAACACGAAAGATCTCTGATTTAAAGGGACGCATGAATGGAAGGGATTCCAAACAAACAAGCTTTAAGTTGGAAAAGAGAGAGAGATGTATCAATTATTCTACAGTATTGATTATAATTAGCGCATAGTACCCGAAAACGATTGTGCAAAGCGTAGTCAGTAGTGCATGTAGGAAGAAATAAAGGGATGTAGTACCTGGTTGCCCTGGTTGGAATGTTAAAATTAAGGCGTTCTAAGAGGGATGGGGAGCAGATATCGCCAATTATAAGTTTATGAAGAAAAATAACTCCAAGAACTTTCCTGCGATTAATAAGGGACGGAAGATCGAGGAGTAAGAGCCTGTTGGTGTAGGATGGAAGACGAAGGTTAGGGTCCCAATTAAGTCCGCGAAGTGCAAAAAGTAAAAACTGCTTCTGCACAGACTCAATTAAATCTTGAGTATGAGCATGTTGAGGAGACCAGACACATGAACAATATTCTAGAATGGGTCGGACAAGGGATGTATAAAGAAGTTTAGTGACGAAGGGATCATTAAATTCCTTTTCAAGAGGAAAAAGCGGGAGATGGAAAGGCTTGAGTGTGAGAAGATGGAGAGTAGCAGATACAGGAATGATACCCGTGACTTTTACCGGAGAGACAAACGTATGACTCAAGGGTATAATCCTGGATCGCATGCCTGCAAGAGTGATGACGGAAACCTTGTCGCAGATGCGAAGATGGTACCGAGGTTATGCCGGGATAACTTTGAAAGTCCTTTGGCTGGAAACAGTGAAGACGAATCTGAAGAAGTTGATCCACTAACCCCAATCAGAGATTATGGTGTTAATGTTCCCATCCCTAGCCATACGGAGGTCGAAGTCGCAATGCGCCGACTAAAAACAATAAAGCCGCTGGAGCTGATGGGCTACCGGCTGAATTGTTTAAGGCCGGAGGCGATGAATTGGTAGTGTGCATGCACCAGCTCATCAGCAGCGTATGGTCAACGGAAAGCATGCCCGTTGATTTTAACCTAAATATAATCTGCCCCATCCTGAAGAAGGGTGATGCTACACAGCGCACCAATTGCCGTGGCATTAGCCTTCTTCCCGTCGCATACAAGGTTCTTATGAGTGTGAAAGACTTAAGCTATATGCTGAAGCATTGATCGGATCGTATCAATGCGGCTTTCGTCCTTTGAGGTCCAAAGTCGACCAGATCTTCACACTGCGCCGGAACTTGGAGAAAGCGCACGAAAGCCAAATCGATACTTCCCACCTGTTTGTCGATTTTAAAGCTGCTTTCGATAGCCCACAGCGAGATCGCCTGTACGCTACCATGCCTGAGCTTGGTATACCTGCCAAGGTATTACGGCTTTGCAGAATGATATTGAACAACACCATCAGCTATCGAAAAGGAATCAGCAAAGGTGAACATGGGCAATACGAAGTTTACGCCAATTTGCGATGGCGGTATCTATCACAACAGGTGGAATGACGAGCTGTATATTTCCTGCTTTCTCTACGGTCACTACGGTCTAGTAATTTGTACTACGTTTTTGGTACACGTTAGCGGGAATAATCACAGTTGCCAACACAGAGCTGAGTCTCTCAATAACATTACTCTGTGTTAAGTTCCAAACATAGAATGAATCTTCTACATTTGGTTGCACGTTACGACTACGTATGCGTACGTTTTGCGTTTTCTTTGTTAGATTTATTTACGTTTTGCTTAGCTTTTTGTCGTCTCACCTGTAACATATTCTGAGTGTTTAATTTGATGTCGTCATTTAAGAGATCTTAATAACGTTAAAGTGAGTAAACTGTCAGATTTAAAATCATGTAGAGAAAGTAGGGAGAACACGCTGTACTTCTGTGTAATGAATGTGCATAAAAATTTGCATCCCAATATTGGTAAACCAACGTATGCTCTTACTGCCGTTAAAACGGGCATATTTAGTCGCTCGCTGGCATAAGCCTGTGACGAATAAATTGCAGTGCACTTCTCATATTTTTCCCTCTTTTTGACTAAAACTCAATTATTTCTTGTTTGGTTATCAGTTGTAATATATCCTTAACAGTTTCTTATTTTATTATTCGTTGACAATTCTTTTGCAGCTGAGGCTCCTATACAGCTGATAGTGGCTATATAACCCGTCTTTTCTATGTGAAGTTCAGTGAAATTCTATTATCTGAACTAAGAAAAATAAAGTAAATCAACTTTTTTGTAGCCTTACGTATTCTTTTCCAATATTTGAGTACGAAAATCCTGATATAAAATATTCTCTGACACATCCCTTTTCCGGTTTCCCGATGGGCTTTATTTCGGACACATAGGCTTGAATATTATTTTAGCTCGACAGCCCAAAAAAAATATTCTACGCAGACCTATAAAATTGGAATAAGTAGGATGGATATTTTGGATCCATCGAACTTGGTGTGCAAACTCTGCATAATATTGGGTACTTTCTCAGGTAAATTATGTGGATTCAAATTACTTTGATTCGCACTAGATGTTGAAATGTGCGTTAAAAACTCTGGTACACTACCACTGGATTGCTGAATATCTACATATGTAAATTGTTCTAGGGCTACTATCATTACTTGAAGTTAGTGTTCGTTCAGATGCAACTAGCGTTGAGGCTGCTACCTACTTCTAAATAAAGCTCCGCAACCAAGCATTATTATAAAAGGTTAACGGCAGTGCAATGCAATAAATGTTACATACAGGACACTTTAGCGTTACTTTCATATGGTCTATAATGCAAAGTTTATGGAATTTATGTTTAAAGGGAGTATTTGTCTTTTAATCTAACCGATGCTATACTGAATAACACAAAAATTAAAGACTTTATTGTGATTGAAGTACTGAGGTGACCGTGTTCGCCATGCCAGAAACTAAAGGTAACGCCAGTCTTGATTTCAGTAGTATAAACGACTATTATAGTAATTGAATATATTGTTTATTCAGCCTAGCATTCAATTAAGGGGACCCGGTGGTCTAGCGGCCTAAAATGAAGCCTATTTTTAAAAAGCTTTTTTCATATGACAGAAATGACTAAGGGTTTTAATTTTTTTAAGGCTTCTTTTATTACTTATTAACCATACAAAAATGATGGCAAACAAAAAAAATTTTGCGTTTTAAATTCCAAAAGCGGCGCTGAAGTTCCCCTCCCAAAAAAAAGGACCTGGCTGCTGAAGGAGGTTTTATCTCTCCCTTTAATAAGAAATTAAAAATGAGACGGATTTTTAATCAGTATAAGTATAGTTATGGCGGCGACTAGGAAAAAAAAAAAAAAAAAAAGAGATTGACAGAATGGCGCGTAATTCAAAGTACGAGTCTGAAAACGACTCATTTTTTGCAATGTTTTTTTTTAATAAAAAAAATAGAAATACTCAACAGAAAATATTTTTTCTAGTCCCGGCGAGAGCCAGTACTATTTGGAATGACCTGTTAAAATTTGAGATGAATCGGTCAAACCGTTTTTTTTTTTTAGCTTCAGTAGACCAAAAAAAGTAGTTTCGAGAAAAACGCGTTCAAAGTTTAAATTAAGTAGAAAATCGTTCGAGCGCGCGATTTGTTATAGGGTATATCTGCCGCAATTCAAAAAATATGGTCATAAAATTGTACACGTATTCTTGAAACACATATCTATCCGAAAATGTTAAAAAAAATCGATTTTTCGAAAATTCTAGACCACCGGGTTCCCTCAATGTACACTGAAGTAAATTTATTGTAGTTTCAAAATGAATTGAGTTGCATTCTACAAATTAAGAATTAATACGTTTTTATTTGAGGTCCGTCATAGTAGAAAACTGTAGACCTGTTTTTGGATTACAAACGTTTTCCTTAAATACTAAATAATATTAAGTTTTCAATATTTTAGAAAATTTAGATAGATTACGGACTTGCTTATTATTTTTATTCCCGTTACTCGTAGAGTAAAAGCGTATAGTGTAATCGTTGGAACGTATGTAACAGGCAGAAGGAGGCGTGGCAGACCCCATAAAGTATATATATTCTTGATCAGCATCAATAACCGAGTCGATATAGCCATGTCCGTCCGTCCGACCGTCCGTCCGTCCGTCTGTCTGTCCGTCCGTCTGTCCGCCTGTATGACAAAAGGATCTCAGAGACTATAAGAGCTAGAAAGGTAAAAGGGGTCGCAAATGAAATGTACAATACCCAAGCAGTACAAGTTTGTTTTTGTTTTTGACACGCCCACTTTAGGGCGTTCTATCTTCATATAAAGGTAAATGTATAAGTAAAATTAGATGGTTTTAGTATAGAAAACTTTTTTGTTAGCTATGCTATCTTTCCAATTTACACGGGTAGTACATGTCTAGCAAGTAGATGTGCTTACCAAGTTTGATACAAATCGAACAACTATATCGTATAGCTCCCATAGACATTACACGGATAGGAAGTACATTTACTGACCAAGTGATCCAAATCGGACAACTATATCGTATAGCTCTCATAGGGCCTATCGATCAAAAATACGCTTCATATATGAAATAGTATGAAAAACTTTTGCTTTAACTAAGCTATATTAGTTAAACTCACACAGAACGCATCTGCCAATAATATATATATATACTGATCAAGTTTGATCCAAATCGGACTCCTATATCGTATAGCTCCCATTGGAACAATCGGTCGAAAATATGCTCTAAAAAAGAATTTGAATGAACAACTTTTTCGATGAACAAGCTATATTTATCAAACTTACACAGTATACATATGCCATTTATATATACATACTGACTCAGTTTGATCCAAATCAGACAACTATATCGTAAGCTCCCATAGGAACGATCGGTCGAAGATATGCTCTAAGCATGAATTTGTATGAAAATTTTCTGTTTGCCAAGCTATCTTATCTTTCACCATTGCTAATAACATATTGAAACTAAGTAACGGGTATCCTAAAGTCGCGAGGCGACTATAGCGTTCTTTCTTGTTTCTGTTTTGGATCCATCCCGCTATTCTGTCTCCCGTACCACCCCTTTATCCAATATTAAGAATCCTTATCACCCGTCTTTGGAAGTGTTGATTGATTTACCTGCCCGGGTAATCTGTACTAGAAGAATATCTACTAAGCGATCTCGTCAGTTTCGGAAAGCTGATTTTAATAAATTAAATATATTGTTATCCCAGACTGACTGGCCCCGGCTGTTCATGTATAGAGATATGGAGAGTGCAACCTTAATTTTTATACCCTTGCAGTAGGTATATTGTTTTTGTCACGAAGTTTGTAACGCATTGAAGGAGTCGCTTCCGACCACATAAAGTATATATATTCTTGATCAGCATCAACAGCCGAGTCGATATAGCCATGTCCGTCTGTCCGTCTGTCGGTCCGTCTGTTTCTATGCGAACTAGTCTCTCAAGTCTTTAAAGCTATCTTACAGATGTGTATTCTCTCTGCACGCAGATCATTTGTAAAAATCGGACAGATCGGACCACTATATCATATAGCTCCCATAGGAACAATCGGTCGAAATGCATGAAATGTAATGAAATGTATGAACATTTTCGGTGTCTATTGACCGATCGGACTACTATATCATATAGCTCCCATAAGAACAATCGGTTGAAATGCTTAGTATGAAAATTTTCGGTGTCTATTTTCCGATTTCAATGAAATTCACGGGGAATCAATTTCTAACCGTGTTCCAACTGTTGACCAAATTTCATCTAAATTCTTTATCATAAAGCTACCAACAAAAATAATTGGAGATTGAAACCAAATTAATGCAATATTCATGACTGCGAGGGTATTTAATTTTCGGCGAGCCGAAGATAACCGTTTTTTCTTGTTTATTATACTTTCAATTCCTTAATTAATGTCTGTGTTACGCTTTGTACTCAAAATAGGTCTAACAAGCCTATTTGGTTTACCCGTGTGTTAACTTTGCCTAGTCGATGTTTTATAAGAGATTCAGAGAAACTGGCTCTTCTCTGTATCTCTCTCGCTTTCTGATTGCTCGTTCTGATTAATTTGTCTTGAACGACCGTTATTAAAAGGAATACCTTACTGATTGTGGGCAACAGTTCCGAAGGAATCCTAGACGGTTTTATAACTTCGTTAATTCGAAGGGCAAATCATCGATGCTTCCATCTAGTGTAGTCTTTGGAAATGAAACTGCTAATTCAGATAAAGCTTTCTCCGATTTATTTGCCGATTTTTCTATTGAACGACTTATTCTAAGCCGGACTATAATTTTGATTCACCATACCCTTATGTAAACTCCATTAATAGTAATTTCGCGCCAGTTATCAGTGAAAGTTCGCTTTTACGTACTTTAATTTCAATTAAACCGGATTTTTCACCAGGACCGGACGGAGTCCCAGGCTATGTTTTAAGAAATTGTGCATATGGCCTGTTAAAGCCCCTGTATAAACTATTTACATTGTCCGTTGAATCAGACGGTATTCCTAAAAAGTTTTAAACTGACGTCATTTATACAGGTTTCAGCAAGGCTTTTGACTCCGTTAACCACAGCCTCTTAATACATAAACTCAATCTTTTGGGGTTTTCCTATGTCCCACAAGGAAGCCATCTCGGTCCTTTTCTATTCATAAATTATCTGCCATCTGCAATTTGTCACTCTCGGGTACTCATGTATGGCGATGATGTCAAACTTTGTGTGTCGGCTTCTGAGTCTCTTCTTGGAACCAGGTTACAATCTGATCTCTACAGCTTTCAAACCTGGTGCCAAACCAATTTAATAAATCTTAATTATAGTAAGTGTAACGTAATGTCCTTCAGTAGGCACCTCCCCTTTAAAAACAATTACAACTCGCAACTCTCTTAAAAGATTTGAGTCGGTCATTGATTTGGGTATCCATATGGATCCTAAGCTCAAGTTCGATAGGCATATATTGTCAATTACTAATCGTGATTTAAGTGTCCTGGGCTTCATAAAGCGGTAGTCGAAAGAATTTTACGATCCTTATTTAACAAAAACACTTTTTACTGCCTTGGTACGGCCTATTCTTGAATATGGATAATGTATTTGGTCACCCCAATACAGGATTCATAAAAAAAATAGAATCTGTATACAAAGGGCTCTTAACTGGAATACTAACAGACGCTTACCATCCTATCGTAGTAGACTTTTTCTAATAAATCTTTTTTCTTTGTCTGATCGTAGGACAGTGCTCTGTGTAATTTTCTTACACAAACTAATCAATGGTTAAATTGATTCTTCAGAATTACTTAGCCAAATTAGTTTTGCTGTTCCGATTAGACCAACTAGAAACTTTATTCCACTCTCTGTTCAACCTTGTTCTACCAACTTTGCTATGCACAATCCTTTCCGAGTCCTATGTAGTAACTACTACAAACTTTCTCGAGTTGTAGGTAGTTCTACTTCGATCCCCTTAATTATAACTTCTCTTCTCTGTCACCTGTCTAGATATTAATTAACTTAGTTTAATAGTTAAAGATATATTGTATATCGTACTCATACCAGTTACTAGTAGAGTAAAAGGGTATATTGTAATCGTTAGAATGTATGTAACATAAAGTATATAAATTCTTGATCAGCATCGCAAGCCGAGTCGATATAGCCATTTTCGTTTCTCTGTGTGTCTATCCGTCCGTATGAACAAACAGATTTCAGAGATGGTAAGAGCTACAAGGTCAAGCTAGGTCTCAATCGATCACATATTTAGTCAGTCAATACAAAAATCTTTTTTTTTTTTTCGATGCCATGCCCCATAAATGCATTGGCAATTAAAATGTTGTTCTCAACTTTCCTTCCATTTTTAGGCATTTGTTTTTATAGTAGTGTTGGACTTTATAATTTATTTGTAGAATAACTATTGAGGCGTTACAATATTGAAAATTGAAAGCAATATCAATGTATGGGTGCAAGCGAGACAGAAACATACAAGCACATGCTCATACGTTTTCGATGCGTGTATGGCGGCAGCGATGCCAGACGCTGGCCGCGCCGAATACACACATATGCATCACATGTTGTCAAACGTATGTGTATTCGCATACAAACAAACAAATGTAAGTTTGATTATGCTTAAATTGTTTTTGTTTCAACGTGTTTTAATGCAAGTACTACACATTGTAGTATCTCGATACCGATTTTAATAATTTAATCGCGATTAAAATGCAGATAGTATTATACGGTCGGGCGTGCTCGACTGTACTTTTCTTTCTCGTTCTATATTTAAATGTAAAATGCGCACTTCTGTGAGTAAGGGGTATTGTACAGTCGGCTCGGTCGAATGTAGCCTTTCTTACTTGTTTTTTTTTTTTTAAACTTCTGAATGAGTTTAGCTTATTATTATTTACCTTCTGTGGTTTTTTTTTTATAATACCTCTATTACTATATTATACCTTGTAAGATATTTAATTTTAAGTCTAGTACTATCGATAAGTTACAAGTGTTGAAGGGTGACGACTCCGTGATGCAACCCTGTATTGTCTTAGTATTTAAGTATTTTTACTGTGTAAGCGTTCTAGGGATATGGGGTCAAGGAAGGTTGGTCACACTGACTTCCTTTTCCTGTCCATTCTTTTCTGAGAACTAAACACGATAAGTGAAAACAAGAAAGAACAGTACAGTCGAGCACGCCCGACCTTATAATACTCTCTGCATTTTAATCCCGATATTATTATTAAAATCGGTATCAAGATATTACAATATCTAGTACTTGCATTAAAACACATTGAAAAGAGTATAACAAAAACAATCTAAGCATTATCACACATACATCTGTTTGTATGTATGCGAATACACATACGTTTAAGAATATATAATGCATATATGTATGTATGTGTGTATTCGGCGTGGCCAGCGACTGCGGCCAGAGCTGTCGCCACACAAGCAGCGAAAACGTTTCTGTCTCGCTTGCACTCATTAGTGATATTGCGTTCAATTATCAATATTGTAACGCTTCTAGTTTTCTTGTTTGTAGTCCGATTTTAATGCACCTTTCAGGAATAGTTTTATATAGTTAGCCTCTACTCGAATTATACAATTACAATGCTGTACTACATGAACAAATGCGTAAAAAATTCAGAACTATTTGTATGAATTGTGGGAAAAAGGGGCGTGGCAGTCAAAAATTTTAAATGCCAATGCATTTGCGCTGTCGCTAGGAACCTCCATACCAGAATTGGTGATCCTAGGTGCCATGGTTACTGAGATATTCACCGAAAACACCGATTTTTTCCGAGGTGTGTCTAGCTTTTTGCTCATTGTGGGGGAATGGGGCGTGGCATCGAAAAAAAAAAAGATTCTTGTATTGACTGACTAAATATGTGATCGATTGACACCAAGCTCGAACTTGTAGCTCTTACCATCTCTGAAATCTGTTTGTTCATACGGACAGACGGACAGACGGACAGACAGACGGACAGACGGACATGGCTATATCGACTCGGCTTGTGATGCTGATCAAGAATATATATACTTTATGGGGTCTGCCACGCCTCCTTCTGCCTGTTACATACTTTTGCACAAACCCAATATACTCTTGCAGAGAGTATAACAAGAGACAAAAATAAAAATATTTGTTTTTTAAAACGATCACGCACGATATACAATTATTATTGGGGCATCACAACTCAGAAGTGGGATATCCGGAGAAATAGCCTGAGGCGATAGCCAAGCGGACAGCGCACAGTCGCTTTTGCTGGAGGAGCCGGCGTCGAGTATGGAGGTAAGAAAAATAAGCGCGTCGACGGCCCGGAGAACAGCCACATCCGCTGAGGGCCGCGCTTCGGAAGACATCGCCGCGAGGGTCCCACCGGGTGTCCGCTCAAGGGACGCCGAGTAGGATTTTAATCAGCAATGGCCGTGGCTGCCGCCCCTGCTGCTGTTGGCCATGTGTTGCTGCCGTTGTGCCTGCCGTTGTGTCTGCTGCCGTGTCCGCGGCTACGTCTGCTGCTGCCTTGCCTGCTGTTGTGCCCGCCGCTGTGTCGGCGACCACGTCTGCTGTTGCCATTCCTGCTGCTGTTGCCTTACCTGGTGATGCCTTACCTGCTGCTATTACCTTACCTGCTGTTGTGCCTGCTGCTGAGTGTCCGACTACGTCTGCTGCTGTCGTCCATGCTGCCGCTGTCCATGCTGCTGCCGGCAATACTGCTGCGTATACCATTGGTCCCGTTGGTTTTTACTTCGGCCTCGTGCCCGGCCGATTCAGGCACTCATTCAGGCATGTTCACGCCCAGTTGCCAGGATAGGCAACGCTTGGGCCAGAGCTAGCCCGGCAGATGGAGGAGTTCTGGAGGGAGTTCCTTATGCTGCGGAGTGAGGTGGCGGGACTCAGGAAGCTGCTGACGATGGTGGCGCGGCTCTCGGGCGACAACCGATATGATGTCCGGAAATGGTTCGTCGATTTGGAGGATGCGTGCGCGACGCTGGAGCTGGACAGGAGAAGGGGTTCCTTGGCCTTCCCCCCGGCTTTGGGGGGGGGGGATTGTGGTTATTATAAGGAGGGGAAAAAAAAAAAAAAAAAAAAAAAAAAAAAATTTTATAGAAGGAAGGAAGAAAAAAAAAAAAAAAAAAAAAAAAAAAGGGGCCCCCCCCCCCCGACAAACCGGGGGGGGAAAAAAACTCCCCCGGGAAATTAAAAAAAAGAAGAAAAAGGGAAACAAGAAGAAGGAGGAGAGGGAGAGGAAAAAAAAATAAATAAAAAAAAATGAAAAAAAAAAAAAAAGGGAAAAAAGATAAAAACCGCTTTAAAAATGGAGGGGAAAAAGAAAATTTTAAAAAAAAAAAAAAAAAAAAAACAAGAAAAAGGAAGAAAAAAAAAGAAAAGAGAACAGACCGCCACCACGGAGGACGGCGACGTCAGGAGCGGGAGCCAAGTCAGGGGATGCCCAGATGACAACCATCCGGTGCTATAATTGCTCGGGATTCGGGCACTACAAAAGCCATTCCGGCAACCGTCATCTTGTTTCCGGTGCGGGCATATGGGGCACACATGCAAGATGTGCTCGGTGACGATCGCCGCCACCACAGCTGCCACTGTTGACGAGCAGCTCGATCAGGTGGATCATCTTCAAGAGGTAAGTGTTGCTTTTGTGGTACATCGAGAGTGCAGTGAGTTTAATAAAATCTTTTCTTTGCTCGATACGGGCAGCCCTAGGAGTTTCATCAGACGTTCTGATTTCCCATCATCCTGCCGTCTAAACCCATCTGCCGTTCACTGCTGTGGCCTCGGAGGAGGCCAACTCTTGTCGCTGGGCTATGTTTTTTGGGCTGTGCGCATACTTAACATATACGTTACAAATAAATTGCATGTATTACCCGACTCAGCAACTGTGTTGCCTATCATTTTGGGTCGGGACTTCATCTTTAAAAGCCAAGATGACAAGGATCGGCCTCTAAGCTGGCATACAGATGACCAGGGCTGTCCCCCGAAACTCACTGCAGTCCTGAAGTCCAAGTCCAAGTCCTGACGTCAGATGTGTAGTTGCCGGAACGAGACCGCTTTTAGCCAGCGAGCCTGTCAGGACACTATCGAATCAAAGTACGATAAGGAGTCGAAAGCATTACGAAACGTTTGAGGAGGCACTAGCGGCTATGAATGCCATAGGAGCAAGTATAGAAGAGGAAAAAGATTTCAACATAGAGCCAACATTGCTATCAGAGCAATCTGACCTTTTGAAGGATGTCATCAAGTTGTTTTATTTAGACGTACCGTAGGATCAGATTAAAACTTCCGAGTACGAAATAAAGATAGAGGTAACCAGTCAAACGCCCCTGGACTGCCAGGAACTGCGGCAAATTTGTGAGGACTTTCTGAACGCAGGGATAATTCGTCATAGTAATTCACCATAAGCTTCCGCCTGGATGACTGTATCGAACATCTCGGGGGGAAGTCCTTTTTCACCGTAATCGATCTGGAGAGTGGGTTTCACAATGTCAAAATGCACCCAGATTCTATTAAATACACGGCTTTTGTAACGCCTGATGGTCAGTTCGAGTATGTTCGGATGCCGATCACACCTAAGCCAGCCCACTTGCAAGCGATCCGGGATTTTCTGGTGCCCAAAGATCGAAAAGAATTGGAACGCTGTTTAGGGCTTTTTTCGTACTTCCGTCGTTTCGTGCCCAATTTTGCCAAGATTGCCCCTATGTCCCGATGTCCCGGCTGCTGAAAAGGGACTTTGAAAACGTTTTCGGGGAAAACCCCTTGGACTTCCCCAAAAACTGCAGTCGAAACTTATAGAGTCGCCAGTGTTGTCCATTTATGATCCGAAGTCCGAAACGGAGCTGCATTGTGATGCCAGTTCAGCCTGGTTTGGGCCGGTACTACTCCAGAAACATAATGACGGCAGATTTTCGAAAACCACTTCCGAACCAGAATCCAAGCTGCATAGCTATGAATTGGAGACGTTAGCCATCGTATACGCTTGAAAGTGCTTCGAGACGTACCTTAAGTTCAATCCGTTTAAAATAGTCACTGATTGCAATTCGTTAGTCCTGACTCTTAAAAATGGAGGATCGTTTGCAAAGATTGCGCGTTAGGCCCTACTATTGGAAAATTGTAACCATACGATGGTTCATCGTTCAGGCGTTAACATGCCTCATGTGGACGAGTTGAGCAGACTGGAGACGGCTGCCTATGTCAACGACGTGGAACCCTGACGTTGTCAAATTACGCAATGACTTGGAAAATCAAGATGTGTCGGGTTTCGAGCTTGTAGACGGTATCGTGTATCGCCGATCGTCCACTGATGTTCTGCAGCTTTATGTCCCGTCCGAAGTGGTTCAGAGTGTAATCAGAACAGTTCATGAGAAGCTTGGTCACTTAGCCACTGCGAAGTGTTGTGCACAAATTAGCAAGCTGACGGAACCGCCAGAGCATTCCGACTGGGTTCAACAATTGCCCAAAGTGAAGTTCGCATTGAACAACGCTGTCCATTCCACGACTAGTTTCGCCCCCTCCGTCCTTCTGTTCGGTGTCGAGCAGCGAGCTGCTGTGCTGGACGAGTTGTCTGAATCCCTAAGCAGTAGGTTCCTTGACCAAAACGTCAAACTGGGAGAGGTCCGCAAAATTGCCCTTCAAAATATCTTGAAGTCACAAGAATACAATTCCACGTATTTTGGAAAACACCAGGAAGAAGAAGGTGATTTCGTAGTGATACCACCGCGGGTGTCAATAAGAAATTCCTAAAGCGCTATCGCGGTCCTTATGTAGTGTATAAGGAATTGGCTAATGACCGGTATGTTGTCCGTGATATTGAAGGCTCCCTGATCACGCAATTGCCTTACGATGGTGTCCTGGAGGCTTCTAAATTGAAACTATGGCTCATACCCGACGTAAGCTGGATCTCAGACGTTCAAAACAAAGCAACACTGACCGAGGAGAGGGGTAGTTCATAGGAGTAGCTTGTATGTCTTCTAAGAATCGAGGTCGATTTGCTGTCAGGATGGCCGAGATTTAAGACATTTAAATTTAAGTCTAGTACTATCGAAAAGTAACAAGTGTTGGAGGGCGTCGTGATGTCTTAGTATTTAAGTATTTTTAGTGCGTAAGCGTTGTAGGAATATGGGGTCAAGGAAGGTTGGTCACACTGACTTCTTTTTCCGGTCCATTCTTTTCTGAGAACTGAACACGATAAGTGAAAACGAGAGACAAAAATAAAAACATTTGTTTTATACAACGATCACGCACGATATACAATTATTATCATGACATCACAACCTATTTTATATTTTTAGTTCATTATATTGTCCTAAATATTGATTATCTAGTTTATCACTTGATTCATTTTAACTAATACTAAGTTTACTATTTCTAACTTTAAATCATTAATATATTTATCATATTCTATTTTTATACCCGTTACTCGTAGAGCAGAAGGGTATATTGTAATCGTTGGAATGTATGTAACAGGGAGAAGGAGGCGTGGCATACCCCATAAAGTATATATATTCTTGATCAGCATCAATAGCCGAGTCGATATAGCCATGTCCGTCTATCCATCCGTCCGACCGTCCGTCCGTCTGTCCGTCTGTATGAACAAAAGGAACTCAGAGACTATAAGAGCTAGAAAGATGATAGGGGTCGCAAATGAAAGGCACAATGCCCAAGCAGTACAAGTTTGTTTTTGTTTTTTGGCACACCCACTTTAGGGCGTTCTATCTTTATAGAAAGGTAAATGCACAGGTAAAATTTGAATGTTTTTGTATAGAAAACTTTTTACATTTACACGGGAAGTACATGTCTAGGAAGTAGATATACCGACCAAGTTTGATACAAATCTGACAACAATATCGTATAGCTCCAATAGGGCCGATCGGTCAACAATACGACCCAAATATGAAATAGTATGAAAAACTTTTGCGTAAACTAAGCTATATTAATCAAACTCACACAGAATACAACTGCATATATATATACAAACCAAGTTTGATTCAAATCGGATTACTATATCGTATAGCCCCCATAGGAACGATTGGTCGAAATATGCTCTAAACATGAATTTGTATGAGAAACTTTTCGATGATCAAGCTATATTTATCAAACTCACACAGAATACAATTGCCATCAATATATACATACTGACCAAGTTTGATCCAAATCGGACTACTATATCATATATATCTCCCATAGGAACGATCGCTCGAAAATATGCTCTAGACATGAATTTGTTTGAAAATGTTCTGTTTGCCAAGCTATCTTATCTATCACCATTGTTATTAACATATTTAAACTAAGTAACGGGTATCCTAAAGTTGCGAAGCGAGTATAGCATTCTAACTTGTTTTTTTTTTTGTTTTCCATAATTTGTATTGCTCTTTTACATGCTATCTGTATTTTAAATTTATACTCTTTTTGTGTGTTGGATCTATCTTACTTAAAGTATTAAATTCTATGATTGTCTTAGAATTCTACCGTAAAGTAATTCATATGTACTGTTGATAGGGTAGTAGTAAAACAATGTGTGAATTTTCGATGACTTCTTTCTACAGTTTCTAAAGCCTGGTGGTGGTGTGCTCTTGATAATATTTTACTGAATTTCATATATTTGCACAAGTCATTTATAAGTGAATTGTTATACTCAGTACCAATGTCTATTTTGAACGTCTTCATAGGACCGTATAAACGATTCAATTATTGCTTTGGCTACTGTTTTTGCACCTTTATCATTCACTGGTATAGCTACTAGATATTTTGTAAGATCGCATATTATAGTTATTACATACTCATTGGCATTCTCTGTTTTAGGTAATAGACCAATGGTATCAATGAAAACTGTGTTTTGATCATTTTGCGCCTTTGTATGTATTGTAGTCTTAGCTGTTTGGCAGTCTAAACACGTTTTTATATAATTTTTAATTGCTTCAGTTATTTTGGGCCAATAGTACAATAGTTAATAGGGTACGCGTACTCCCTGTATGGCCTCCTTCTTTTGGGTCATTATAATATTTTAACAGGATTGTAACAGGAAAACAGCATCGAAGTCCTTTCGAGACAGCCTACATAGATTTTTCGATCGTTTCTCAGAACGGGCAGGCCAATACGGATACGGGATACTCTACATCTGTAAGTGTTAAGATCAGCTAACCTTTTGAAGTGTTTAATGATTCTCAATCTTCAAGTTGATACATGCATACTTGCCCTCTCTCGGAGTAGAGAGGGGAGACGGTGATAAGGGTTTTCAGCTCATCTACAGAGTAGTTCCCCTCAATATTATTGTGTTCAGGGACCCAAATGAGGATAAAATTTAATTGTGCCGCCATTTCTATGAGAGACCTGCGACATTCGTTTGTAATGCAAGAGTGTGTTGGGGCAGACTCCCGAGATTTGAGGACTGCCTGGCTATCCGATAATATGATAATAATTCATTGATAAGGGATGTTACGCTCTTAAATAGGATTGTGTCCTATTCAGTTCGATCCACAAGCACGCCTTTCTCATTTAGGTGGAGAGTGTGTATATTTTCCTGCTCATTATGTCAATTGAGGGCAGATGAAGCAAAGGGTCAAGGTCTTCTTCAGGGGTGGTGTTTTGTGTACCTAAAGTAAAGAACCCTGCGGAGTGTTGAATATTAGTAAGCTTAGCTAAACTTGTCCGATTGTTAAGGGACTGCCACCATTCTACCACTTTGTATAGTAGTTAGGAGGAATGATAGCTGTATAAAGCTATCTGGTAATGAAAGGAGTGAAACCCCATTTTATGCCTATAGACCCATTTAAAACACCGCAGGCCTTCTCGTTCAACTTTCGTTAAGAAAGATACCACCTCTTGGATTATGTTGTTAAAAGCTCCCTCAATGTTTAGAAAGGCTTTGAGGGAGTATTTTTTTAGTGAGAGTGATTTCTTTACCTTTGCGGTGTGCATAATGTGCGTCTCTTGAAGGTGCCAGCCAACTAGTCGCTCAAACACCTTGAGTAAAAAAGGTAGACTTATTTTTCTGAAGTTCATTGGTTTACAATGTGATTTTCCTGCTTTGGGTTTGAAGAATGTAGCCAAGGTTTGGGCATTAGTCGGCACTAACAATAGGATGCCCTTGAAAATCACTGCGTGCCAGGAGATCACAATGTCTCCAGTATGTATTACATGGACATGGATGATGGTATCCGCACCTGGGCACTTTAAAGGCTAGAAACTTTTAATAGCAAATAGAATTTTTTTTTTGCTCGTAAGGGTGAGAGGCTGGCGCTCAAAAGCCTGTTGTGCCAGTCGTGCGGCTGGAGCAGCCAGGGAAATGGTTTTCCATCGGTAAGACGAGTGACTCGTGTCCAGACGCAGTCCAGGAGGTATCATTGCTTTTGAGGAAGCCCATAGAGAGTGTAGATTGCGATTGTACCTTTCTGAGTCTAACTGCATCAGAGTTACATTCAATATCAGAACAGAAATCACGCGAGAAGTTTCTTTTGGCTTTGCAAAATTTGTAATGTAGCACGAAATGGATCGCTTGTTATTTTTCAAGGCCGATTCTAAATTCAATTAGTAATAAGGTTTGAATACACCTGCGGTCAGAATAGGAGTGTTCATTTAAAACCTTCCATGATTGAATTGAGTGAGATCTAATACTACATTAACGATCCTGTTTATAAAAATAGTTTAGTAGGATTGACTTACCCCTAATGGTGATGAGCGTTAGCGTCGCAAGCAATGAGTATGTCACAGACCTCCACGGTGTCTCGGAGTAGAAGGGGAGCATAATCCTTTGTATTGTATATAATCCCGGTCAGAAACTTAAAATTTGTATGATTCGCATTCGCACTCGCTTCGCAAATAGACTTGTTTTTTTGCCTATTTTAAAGTTTCACTTTTTCCCAATTGTTTATATTTGAATCAGTTCAATTCAACATTATTTTTTCAACATTGTGTTAAGCACCGGCTGCATAGTTTGCAAGATTTTAAATATACTAACAAACTAATTCTATAATTTCGCTTGCAATATTTGCCGAAACAAAGTTTGTCAAAGCAAGTTGTTTGTTCATTTGTGCACTTGCTCTGTGGTCTTTCTACAATCTTGTTTTTGATTCTCTCGGGAAATTTCGTCTTTTAAAATAAGTGTTCCGGACGAACACTTTAATAAAATAAGTTGTAAATAATTCTGGGCGGACTACCTAGTAGTAACGGAATATCCTGCAAAAAAACGAAATCGGACCTCGATTGCTATACCTCTTCCTTCATCATCATCCGCTACTCCAAAGTCTTCTTCTACTAAAAAAAAAAAAATCTAGACTTCTCCCTCTCTATAAAAATGTAAGTGATTTTTGTAGTAAACTTAGCCACATTTACCTGTCTAGTTTTTTTTCCTTTTCACGTCAAAACTTCGTTAAGGCCTGACATTCTTAACACTGAGGTTTTCAGCGATAACTTTTCCTTTTTTAGAAAAGACCGCATATATCGTCGTGGTGGTGGTGTATTGATTGGTGTTGATGCTAATCTTTCCTCTGAAGTAGTTATTCTTGATATTTCTACAGAAATAGAATTTATTACTGTTAAGCTAAAAATTTTCAATGTTTCCATTTTTATAACTTGTTCGTATATGCCTCCTTGTTCTGATACTTCTGTTTATACTGAATATTTCTCAGCTATCCAACTTGTTTCTTCTTTGACTTCCGAACTGATATTTTTGTCGTTCTGGGTGATTTTAGCATTGCATGAACTTCTTGGATGCCTACTCCGGATGAAGTTCCTGGCTGTGTGCTCAAGACCTGCGCCCACGTACTCTTGAAACCTTTGTATACATTATTCAAATTTTCTGTAGAGTCATGCTGCTTTCCTGACATTGGAAAGCATCTTTTATTATATCCCCTTATAAAAAGGGAAATAAATACAAATAGTTGTATCTCTAAGTTGTCTGCAAGTCCTAAAATACTTGAGAAATTAATAACTTCTCAATTGCAACATAGATCTGTAGATCTTTTGTTTCACCTTGTCCGCATGGGTTTATGAAATATAGATCTGCTGACACTAAGTTTTTAGAATTTACTTCAATTGCAATTCTTGGGTTTCAAATTAAATTGCAAACAAATATTATTTACGCTGATTTTGACAAGGCTTTTGATACTGTTAATCATTTTTTTTTTTCTACATAATCTTAATCACTTTGGATATCCAGATAAATTAATTTTTTGGATTGCAATCTATTAATATTCTGGAACTCAAATGTTAATTTTAATGACACGTTATCCAAGCTCGTGAGTGTTACATTGTGAGTTCCTTATGGAAGCCATATTGGGCCTTTACTTTTTTCATTATTCATCAATGATTTGCCTTCAGCAATTTTCAATTCCCGGGTTCTGTATGCCGATGATGTAAAGCTATGTTTAACACGAATTGATTCTTGCCTGAGTCACGGGCTACAAAGTGATCTCGACACCATACAAGTCTGGTGTGAAGTTAACTTACTTCATCTCAACTTTAGTAAATGTAACGTAATATACTATAGTAGGCGAATATCTACCTATAATAATATCCCTCATAACGGCAAGCCTCTTCAGAAAATAGAGTCAGTCAATGATTTGAATATCCTTTTTGATCAAAAACTAAAGTTTGATAAGCACATCTCATCTGCTGCTAACCAAGCTTTTGGTGTCTTGGGTTTCACAAAGCGTTGGTCCCTATCTAACAAAAACTTTTTATACATTACTTATACGCCCCTTTCTTGAATATGGAACGTTTGTTTGGTCTCCCAATTCAGGATACATCACGACAAAATAGAAGCGGTACAAAAACCTGTAATACTAATATTCGTTTACCTTCGTGTCGTTGCGGACTTTGTTAATAAACCTCCACTCTTGCGGATCCCAAAACTATGCTTGGTGTTGTTTTCTTACATAAACTAAATATTGGAGAAATAGATTCCTTTTAGCCAAATAAGTTTCGCGGTTCCGATCCGGCCTACTGGAAACTTTTTTCCTTTGTCCCTTCAAACCTGTACCTCTAATTATGATTTACATAATCCGTATGATATTTTCTGTACTAACTATTCTAGTCTTTTTCGTGTAGTTTGTGGAGTAACTTCTTTGATTTCACTAAAAACGTCAGTTCTTCCTTATCTATCTAAAAACTCTAGATAACATTCTTTGAAGGTTCAATGTATAGCCTAGTACTTAAAAACTAATAAAGCTATCGAGACCAAACTCACATATTATGTGTAAAGTACTATTTAATTATCCATACCAAATTTGGATCGAACAACTCCTATTGACCAAATCGGCAGAAAATAGGTCATTTGTATGCAATAGTATATAAGGTTTGTGCAAAAGTATGTAACAGTCAGAAAGAGACGTGCCAGACCCCATAAAGTATATATATTCATAATTAGCACCATGTCCGTCTGTCTGTCTGTTCGTATGAACTAACAGATTTCAGAGATGGTAAGAGCTACAAGTTCAAGCTTGATGTCAATCTATCACATATTTAGGCAGTCAATATGAGAATATTTTTTTTCAATGCCACGCCCCATTCTCCCACAATAAGCCAAAAACTAGAGACATCTCAGAAAAAAATCGTGTTTTCTGCATCTCAGTAACTATGGCACCCAGGATCACCAATTTTGTTATGGAGGTTCTCAACGACAGCATAAATGCATTGGCATTTAAAATTTTGGACTGCAATGCCCCCTTTTCTCACACGAACTAAAAAACTTTAAAACTTCAATGCCGTTTTTAAGGCCTTTAATCAAATAGTACAGTATTGGAATTGAAACAATCGTTTAGAGACATATCAAATCAAACTATCCTGAAAATGGCATTGAAATCATAGTATTAACAAATGAGCTATCACGTTACAAGGTTTATGTAATTTAGCTGCAATATATCCCTTTGCGAAAGAGCGAGACAGAAACATACAAGAACATTTTCGGATGTATTCGCTGCCTGTGTGGCGGACGCTGGCCGCTCATAATACACACATATATGCATCATATATTCTCAAACGTATGTGTATTCGCATACAAACAAACAGATGTATGTTGAATTATGCTTACATTGTTTTTGTTTCAACGTGTTTTAATGCAAGTATAACCCCTTGTTCTATCTTGATACCGATTTTAATAATTTAATAAGGAAAGAGAGAATTATATGGTCGGGCGTGCTCGACTGTACATTTAATTCTTCTTTTATAAAGGCTTTCAATGGTTTAACTACGTCTACATTGTTTAAAAATTTCATTTTTAATTCATTACAAAAAAATAACATTAATTACCAATCCAATTAATTACCAATGTAAATGAAGACGATTCTGACATGAACATAAACGATTTTTTTTCTGTTTTTTATTTACTATAAATTTATTGAATTTTGAAAAAAGTTTTAAATTTGTATATACAAGTATTTTTGGCCGCATGCTTCATACAAGGCCGACCACTGTGCAATGGGTCGCCAGTCGGGTCTCCACACACAGAAATATATTTTAAATACCAAACTAATGTTTAAAGAAGTTCGTAAAGCTTGAAACCGTTCAAGCAAAGATCAAATGACAGAATTATTTCGATAAAGCCACTGAAAAAATCTAGTAAAAATATCGTTTCACGAACAGAAGAACTACTAACGGAAATGTCGAGCAAAGTAACGTATCGATTATTTAGTTTGTTAGCTAAAACTCGTTATAAATGTATCATCAAAAGTCGCGTAAGTGAACTAAAAAGAACTTGTCACGGTAAAAAAATAAACATATTAGACTTTTCTTCGTTTCAACAACATGCGGTTAAAGACGACATGGGTAATCGAAAAATTAATCGACACAAAATTCCAAGGGTTCAAAAATGCGACTTGGAAAAATGAAAAATTATTGCAGAAAAGAGAGCGTGTCTTGATACACTGTTATCAAAGACACGAAAAATGGGCACTTTATCGCTCCTCAAAACATCACTAAGAAACCTAATCGCTCTTCAGAACATCACTAAGAAACCTTCATTATTCCACTTGTGAAAAAAACAAAATTTTAATTCTAATAATTTTGTAAATAATATTGAACCATCGGCAGAGAAAATTATATTCTCCGTAACTTGTCTTTTAAATCACGTTTGACGAGTTTTGCGCAGAAATATTGCGAATTACTCTGGGTACTTATAATTCTCAATAAAATAAAGAACGAGATAAGATCCTTATAAAATTTAATTTTTAACCTGTGATATTAAGCTCTATTTTAGAGTCCCCCACCACACCTGGTCCCATGATATTAATGTGGTAAATCCGGCCCTGCTTGAAGTTGGTCATTGACACCGCCATCAACTCCTTGGACAGGCTTGTCTATTCTCAAGGCTTAAAAATCTCCCACATTTACTTCCAAAAATGACATAGAGGAAACAAGAAAGAATGCTATAGTCTACTTCCGACTTTAGGATACCCATTACTCAGTTTCAATATCAATGGGGTATGAAAAAAACAAAAACAAACTTGTACTGCTTGGGTATTGTACTTTTCATTTGCGACGCCTTTCATCTGTCTAGCTTTACTCTACGATTAACGGGTATAAAAATTTGCATAAAATAAGCTACAAATAAATGATTTTCAAATTTAAGATCAGTTTTTATGTGCAACAGAAAATAATTTAATTGCAATGCTTGTACTTGCCACCAAAAAACAAACAAGTAAAAACAGAAAAGTAGGGTCGAGCACGCCTGACTTTATTTTATTCACTGCTTTTTTCCCCGATTAAATTATTAAAATTGGTACTTGGATTAAAACACGTTAAAACGAAAAGCAATCTAAACAATCTTTTAGTTGAAGATCTTGGTGTTCTCTTTGATAATAAATTAAGTTTCACACATCATATCTCCACAATTGTTAATAAAGCCAAGGGCACTCTTGGATTTATTAAACGCTGGTCTAAGGAATTTAATGATCCCTTCGTCACTAAACTTCTTTATACATCCCTTGTCCGACCCATTCTTGAATATTGTTCATGTGTCTGGTCTCCTCAACATGCTCATACTCAAGATTTAATTGAGTCGGTGCAGAAGCAGTTTTTACTTTTTGCATTTCGCGGACTTAATTGGGACCCTAACCGTCGTCTCCCATCCTACACCAACAGGCTCTTACTCCTCGACCTTCCGTCCCTTATTAATCGCAGGAAAGTTCTTGGAGTTATTTTTCTTCATAAACTTATAATTGGTGATATCTGCTCCCCATCCCTCTTAGAACGCCTTAATTTTAACATTCCAACCAGGGCAACCAGGTACTACATCCCTTTATTTCTTCCTACATGCACTACTGACTACGCTTTGCACAATCGTTTTCGGGTACTATGCGCTAATTATAATCAATACTGTAGAATAATTGATACATCTCTCTCTCTTTTCCAACTTAAAGCTTCACTTTTTAGCCAACTCCGTTAAATCTCTGATTTCCATGGGCAGTATGTTTGGAATTCCTTCCATTCATGCGTCCCTTTAAATCAGAGATATTTCGTGTAAGTTTTGGCACACATTCTTTATGGATCTGGTTGAGTTTTTCTGGGTTTTTCCCAATCCTCGCAACAAATGTTGGATCAATTTCAGTACTTTTTATCCCCAGATTAACTATTAATTAATTTATCAATCTAAATTACTAAATTTTTTTTAAGCCTTTTCAGTTAAAATAAATTTTTACCTTGTAAAAATTATTAATATTAATTTTAATTATATTTATAAACTTATTTTTGGTTAATACTCGCGACTGATCTTAGTGTGCGTTAATAAATAAAATAAAATAAAAAAAATAATCAAACATTTATCTGTTTGTTTATATGCAAATACACATACGTTTGACAATGTATGATGCATATACATATGTGTGTATTCGGCACGACCACGCAAACGTTCGAACATACGCTTGTACGTTTCTGTCTCGCATGCGCACATACAGTGAAATTACATAAACTTTGTAACGTGATAGCGAAATAACAACACTGTTCTATATAAACAAATGCCTTAAAAACGGCATTGAAATTTAATAGTTTTTTAGTTCTTGTCAGAAAAAGGGGCGTGGCAGGTAAAAACTTTAAATGACATTGCATTTATGCTGTCGCTTGGAACCGCCGTACCAAAACTGGTGTTGCTAAGTGAGAAAGTTTCTGAGATATTCGCCGAAAACATACATTTTTCTATGGTGTTTCAGGTTTTTTGCTCATTGCGGGGGATGCCGGGGGCGTGACAAAAATTTGAAATAAATGTAACCTGCCTGTCACACAGACGTACTTTCATTCGAAATTTGGTTGCTCTAACTCTTGTAGTTTAAAAGATCCAGTTGTTCATACGGACGGACATTGCTATATCGACTCGACTTGCGATGCTGATCATTATGGGGTCTGCCTAGTACATACTTTTGTACAAACCCAATATACTCTTGCAGAGAGTATAAAAAAATTTGTAGCCTTAAACTAACATTTTATTTGTTGAAATAGAAACTAAAAAAAAACACATAATATTTTATATTCACAGCTAGGTCCGGAAATAGAAAATTTACTATCCATGCCAACGATAAAATTACTTAAAGCTGATATGTCACACATTTAGATTTTGTGCTTAATCGGCTAATAACAGGCAACAGATATGGACATAGCAGTCGTCTCATTAAATCGTTATTGTTTTTTTTTTTAACTGTGTCAATTATGCTGTCAGATGGCACGCACGTTACATATCGACCATTGATAGCAAACTGCTCAAAGATTGGTGAAATCTAAGCAAGAACTTTAACACCTGGCAAACATTAGAGCACAACATAACATTTTGTATGCTAATTTTAGCTTATTTTAAAAACACGCAATATATTGAACAAAATAAAATGCATTGCAGTAAACCTCAGAAACTATAAATAAAGACACGGCTTATGCTTTACTAATCGTAGCATTATATGCATTTGAAAACTTTAATGTGAGAATAAAGTTTTATTAAAAATACGTAAGTAAACTAGAAAAACGTTTTTTTTTATGCTCGACGAACACTAAATACTTTTGCAGTCATGAATATTGCGTTAATATGCAAACGAACTAAAGAACTTGCTTGATACTCGAACGTTTTGTACTCAAATGACGGTCAGGCAGGTAGCGTCATATACTCGTTCGGTTGCAATCGAACAATCAGCAAACTATCTATGCGTCTGATCTTCTGATCGGAAGTACTTGATATTAATCGAATAATTTGTTCGTTTTTATACTCTCTGCAAGAGTATATTGGGTTTGTGCAAAAGTATGTAACAGGCAGAAGGAGGCGTGGCAGACCCCATAAAGTATATATATTCTTGATCAGCATCGAAAGCCGAATTGATATAGCCATTTCCGTCTGTCCGTATGAACCCCTGGATCTTTTAAACTACAAAAGCTAGAGCCACCAAATTTGGAATGGAAGTTCGTTATTATATCAGACAGATCAAGTTTACTTCAAATTGTTGCCACGCTCTTTACCCCCCCTGCAATGAGCAAAAACCTAGACACACCTCGAAAAAAGTTATGTTTTAGGTTAATATCTCAGTAACTATGGCACTCAGTAACTATGGCACATTAAGGACAGCCTTAATGCAATGCAATGCAATTTCTAATAAGAACTAAAAAACTTTCAAACTTCAATGACGTTTTCAATGGATTCGTCCATATAGTATAGTGTTGTAATTTAACATCCGTATGGGGACATGTCATATCAAACTATTCTGAAAATTGCATAAAAATCCTACTATTAGGAAGAAAGTTATCACGTACCGAAGTTTATGTAACAGCAACATACAAACATGTGTTCGAATGTCGACGAATGGTACACATGCATACATACATATGTGCATACATATAATTCCAAACGAATGTGTATTTGTATGTATAAAATGCAAATGCTGATAATCGGAAGTTTCTTGAAAGTGGCGCGTGGTGCAACTGGTAGAGTTGTGGCATGTTCTGGAATCTTTGTCTGGGGTCGTAGGTTCGAATGCTGACAGTGAGAATTGCTAATTTAATTTTTTTTAAATTTCAATTCAAAACGTACATATTTATTAAATTTTGATTTTGAAATTTCGTTTGATAATTTTAATTCAAATTAAATACAAATGCGCACTAGTATGGGAGTACGGGGTCTTTTACAGCTGGCTCGATCGACTTTAGCCTTTCTTACTTGCTATATTTAAAAACAATAAAGAATCATAAAGTCGAGCACGCCTGACCGTGTAATAGATGTTTCACAACTGGACGAATTGAAATTGTTGCCGTTAAGGTTTTTTTTTCGTCTTTTGCGCTGTATGTAACTTGTTCCGATATTCCTCCATCCTCTGAAATGTCGATTTATTTGCAGCATTTAATATTTAGTCACATTCGTGATTGTGATTCCTTTGTGACACTTGGTGATTTTAACTTGCCAAACGTTTGCTGGACATTTTTCATCAAGTTTAACTACATACCCACACCCAATAATGACTTTTTAGATAGTTTGATTGATCTTCCTTTTTTTCAAGTCTACATACATCTAATCGTTTAAACCGAATGCTGGATCTCATCTTCGTAACTGATTCATCCAGTGCCGTTGTCACTAGATTTTCTGTAGTTGTACCTGAAGATATTTTTCATCCTACTCTTGAACTATCCTTGTCTATCCATAGCTTAACCCATCTACATCCTTCTTTCCTTCTTTTTTTCCTTCGCAAAGGACATTTTTCTTTATAAAATCAACCGGTTCTTGCTACCGACTGGTCTATACTATACAGCACAAATGATATAAGGTTGTCAAAAAAGTCTTGCGGTTTTTTATTGAATTTTCAATTGTTCATAAAATTGGTTATAATAATGCGATTTAAGTCAAATATGCGCGTTTTGTTCGATGATGAGTTCCCAACGAGATACCAACTTTATAATGTCCCTCTTATAGAAACTCGATTCCCTATTGTCAAAAAATTCGGAGAGCCAATTTTCACAGGACTCTCTTGTGGACAACTTCCGGCTACCAAGCGCGTTCGCCATGGACAGAAATAGGTGGTAATCACTTGGTGCGAACTATATACTATATACGGACTATACGGTGGATGCAAAAGAACCTCCCATCCGAGCTCACGGAGCTTCTGGCGCTTCACCAAAGATATGTGTTGCCTGGCGTTGTCCTGATGAAAGACAATTCGGCCTCTGTTGATCATGAGTGTTGCATTCAAGCGGTCCAGTTGATGGCAGTACAGGTCCGAATTGAGCGTTTGGCCATAGTGGAGCAGCTCATAGTGCCTGATTCCCTGCCAATCCCACCAAACACACAGAAGAACCTTCCTGGCCGTCAATCCAGGCTTGGACACCGTCTGGGCAGCTTTACCGCTTTTCGACCACGAGCGTTTGCGCTTCACGTTGTCGTAAGTGACCCACTTTTCATCGCCAGTCACCATCCGCTTCAAAAACGGGTCGATTTTGTTGCGATTCAGAAGAGATTCGCATGCATCCATACGGGCAAAAATGTTTTTTGCGTCAAGTCGTGTGGCACCCATATATCGAGCTTCTTTTGAATCCAAGCTTCTTCAAATGATTTATAACGGTTTGATGACTCATGCCCAGCTCTTGGGCGATGCTACGACTGCTACTATGCCGAACGAAAACGAAACGAAACGAAAACGTTGAAACCATCGTTATGCGGTGGATATGGAAACTGTATCGGGTCCATAAACTGCACAAATTTTATTAGCTACATGAGATGCATTTTTGCCTTTATCGTAGTAGTACTGCCGCATTTTCTCTTTATTTTGCTCCATGCTTGCGACGCTATAACTCACGAATTATTAAAAACAAACAACAATTAATCAAACACGTGTTAGCGCGTGAAAAGAGTTTTCCAAAAAGCTTTAGCGTGAACCGATGCGACGAATTCAACTAGAACTACGCGCTTGCAAAGACAAGCTTGCGGAAATACCGCAAGACTTTATTGACAACCTCATATTAACATTGCTGTCGAGTATTTTTACAACATTTTAAATTCAATCTTTGATGTCTGCATCCCTTATAGTAATGTAAAGTCCGTTTCACTAAAATCGCCTTGGTTCTCACCGAGACTATCCAACTTAGAACATAAAAAATCTGAATATTTTTAAAAGATGAAGCAGACAGGTTCTAGCTTAGACTTTTTAAATTAATTAATTTATATTAAATTAATTCTCAATGCTATGAAAATTATCTTGTTCGTTGCAAGACTCAATTTCCACGTTTTCCTAAACAATTCTATAACTTTGTTAATTCTAAACGTAAATCTACTACTTTACCCAATTCTTTCTTTTTCAATTCCAGTGAAGTAAAATTTAAACATTTAAACACAATGCACAACGGGTGCATAACTAAGCACTTGTACCTACATATTTCTAAATACCTTTTAATGACTTATAACAGGGTTATTCCTTATTAGCCAATTACTGTATCGACAATGTACCCTTAAAACGCATACTGTTAGTAAGACCTTGGTGTTCTCTTTGATAATAAATTAAGTTTCACACATCATATCTCTACAATTGCTAATAAAGCCAAGGGCACTCTTGGACATGGACAGACGGACATGGCTATAATCACGCCTGCCAGGCCTCCTCCTGCCTGTTACATACTTTTGCACAAATCCAAGAATCAGAAAATAATAATATAAGAATATAATAATGTACAATATAAGTACGGCTAAAGTAATTATTAAAGTGGTTATATGTTATGTTAGTTATAAGTTGGAACGTGTCATACAATTGTTGTAGGATGATTTCTGTAGTTTGGACATATGACAATGGTTCTAGTTTGGTTGCATTATTATTTATGCAAACTGTTTGTGTGTAATCTAACATTTAATTAGTTATTATAATTACATCTTATTGGTATGAACAATTTTCGGCTTTTATCATATTGTTTCCTCTAATAATAATTTCTCTATTGATACAATTTTGGTTTAGTACAGTTTTAGGTAGGTTAAGTTAAGTTAATGTTAACAGAATGTTATGTTTATGTCATTTTGAATATCTACATTCTGTTTTATCTTGATCTATAAAGTATGTATATTCTTGATCAGCATCAATAGCCGAGTCGATATAGCCATGCCCGTCTATCCGTCTGTATGAACAAAAGGATCTCAGAGACTATAAGAGCTAGAAAGATGAAAGGGGTCGCAAATAAAGGGTACAATACCCAAGCAGTAGAAGTTTGTTTTTGTTTTTTGACACGCCCACTATTCTATCTTCATATAAAGGTAAATGTACAGGGAAAAAAACTATAATATTTTAGTATAGAAAACTTGTTAGCTATGCTATTTGAACCTAATTTATACGGATAGTACATTTACTGATCAAGTGATCCAAATCCGAAAAATTTATCGTATAGCTCTCATAGGGCCGATCGGTCAAAAATACGCTCCAAATATGAAATAGTATTGAAAAACTTTTTTGTTGACTAAGCTATATTTATTAAACTCACACAGAATACATTTGTCAACAATATATGTATACATACTGACCAATTTTGAAGAGAACGGGATTTGTGGTCGCAAACCTTATTCTGTGTAGAAGAGATCGACTGAAGAAATTGCTAAAATAACGGTTCATGCTTATAAATAGAACAAAAAGAAAGAGAAAAGAAGATAGAGAAAGGACAGTTACTTAGCGTCAGTCAAAAATATTTACACACATTTTAATTGCGTTTTAAAGATTTTATTTATTTTAAATTAGTATTTAGTTATTCCTTCTTTTGCGTCAATTACAGCCTGAAGCCTTGAAGGCTTGAATTGATGCCACCAAGGATCGGGCAATGTCAATTGTTAGTTTAGACCACATTTTGGTAATTTCCTGAATACTATTATCCCGTTTTCGGTAGTTGATTGTTAATCTCTTTGATTTCATGAAAGCCCAAACATTTCGTATAATGTTAAGGTCCGGACTTTGCTAAGGCCAGGGTAGGACGTCTTGGTATAAGTCCCTCTAAATCTTTGTGGGTATTATTGTGGGAATTGTGGGTATTTGTGGAGCATTATCTTGCTGTAATACCCAGTCAATGGTTGGTATGTTCATTTAGTAAATGCAGATATCCTGATTGATTTGCAGTACCCTCTATTGGCACCAAATCTCCAAAACCAAATTGTAACTTGCAACCCCAAAACATTAATGTTCCACCTTCAAATCTCGTAAGAGGCTGCAGTGCAGTTTTCTTTTTTTTTTCGACTTAAATTCAAAAAACTCTTTCCAAACGAGCAGTGAAACTGAAATGCAGCCTCATCTGTTCACAAAACGTTGTACCAAAACTCCAAAGGCTTCTCAATATACTCTAAAACAAAAGCAAAGCGTATTGCTTCGTTTGTTTCGGAAATATCAGTAATTTGTCGAACGACATACATACGTGTTTATGTCAACATCCTTTAACCTTATAGAATAGTGGCATCACTTACATATTTTCCAATTATCTGTTTTGATGCTGCTGCCACCTTATCTGGGCTTATTTCCGGGCTTTCTACGACTGTGCTGATAAGTCTTCTTCATTCTCTGGTGTTCAATGCTGGTTTTCGCCTACATCGGCGTACACTTTTCAAATTTCCAAGTGCTTCCTTTTTCTTAATCAAGGTATAAACTGTTTTTCTTGATATTTTGTATACCTTTCCAACTCCAATGCCGAAACACCACACTTATACTTGGTACGATCTCGGATCTTGTTTCGACGGACAGTTCTGTTGTTTTTACCATTTTACATCAGATTTAAAATTTTGACTACAAATTGACTTCCGATCTTAGTAAACGAACGCACACGATCTACCCAAATCAAAGACAAATGGCAAATGTTTATTGTGTAAATACTTAAACCGCATTAAAAATGTGTGTTAAATATTTTTGACAACCGCTAAGTAACTGTTATTTTCGTTCTATTTTTTAGCATGTACTGTTATTATAGCAATTTCTTCATTCGATCGCTTCTACAAAAAATATGTTTTTTCAAACCTTCAAACTACAAGAAAGAGAAGTTCAGTCAAGCACGCCAGGTTACCGCCGAAAACACTGATTTTTTTCGAGGTGTGTCTACTTTTTTGCTCATTATGGGCGAATAGGGAGTGGCATCGGAAAAAAAATGATTCTTGTATTGACTGATCATACGGACAGACAAACGGACACGGCTATATCGACTCGGCTTATGATGGTGATAAAAAAAAAAATATATATATATATATATGTATATTCTATATGGGGTCTGCCACGCCTCTTTCTGCCTGTTACATACTTTTGCATAAACCCAATATACTCTTGCAGAGAGTATAAAAACAACAAACAACACAAGAAAGAATGCTATAGTCGCCTGCGACTTTAGGATACCCGTTACTCAGTTTCAATATGTTGTTAGCAATGGTGATAGATAAAATAGCTTGGAAAACAGAAAATTTTCATACAAATTCATGTTAAGAGCATATTTTCGACCGATCGTTTCTATGGGGGCTGTAAGATATAGTAGTCCGGATCAAACTTACTTTTGAAAATTTTCTGTAGCCTCATGTTTATAAAACCATACATTTTGGCTCCTACCATTGAAATTTCATCAATTATTAGTAATTTGAAATCAATTAATCTCGATTGTAGCGTATTTAATAAGTCGGCGGATAAGGTCCCAATTCGATCGGACTGATTTTCAGGAAGGCTAAACACTGAATGGGGTGTACAACCTCCTATTCCGAATGCCTGTTAGAGCGGACAAAAGAACTTTAAGAGTTAGGGTTCGAGCCATTCTATTATTAAATCTGCGGATCTATTTCTGCTACACCTAACACTCTAAATCTGTTATCTACATTATCCTGGTCTACATTACCTAACTCTTCTTTCTGATTATCCTCTAGTACTCTACTGAGAGCATCTTCTAACTCACTATCATTTAATACATTGAATTTCCTACGATTAGCCTCAATAAACTCTCTATTCAGATTACAAACCTCTTCGCAATTTTTACTAACTAACTCCTCTTGTTAATTTCTCCACGGATAATACAGCAGTACTAGTTCCCTAAAATAATTCTCCCTATCGTGACTAACATTATATTTTCTTAACGTATTATCCGTAAACTACGCCTTTCTCTAATAAAACCGCTACCTTTGCCAAGAGGATAAACTTCGGTTGTACCGAATCCTCAATTTTCTACCTCATTTTGTGATTCTTGACGAGTTCTACCTGTTTATAAAATCTTCTGAATTGCTGCTCCCTGACAACGACATCCCTAAACAGCAATAAGCTGCCTACTGTGCAGATATTTCTGAGCCATTCATGAACTTATGACCTATTTGCTGCAGTTTCTGCCCAATACTAAAATTTCCTAAACGCGCTTCTTCTACAGCTTCTCGCATAAGCTTTGACATTCCTCTCTCCGACTTATTAATATAATTGATAACATAACTGCAGCACGCATATGGATCTAAGATAAACTGTATATCTATGTTGGCTCTCTGCGTTGACAAAATATGCGTGTTATACGCATTCACCATAATGGCGTCGAAACATCTCTTTAAAAATATTTTTAGTCTTTTTAAAATAGATCTAATTGCTTAAGTATAATCCTCATAACTAAGACCAATTTGAGGTTGCGAGAGACAATTTTTAAAATCATTTAGGGATTCCCCAACTTCACAATCTATGGAAGAACTCAAGAAACTGTTTATTTTCTCCAAATTCTGTTGATGAATTAAATTAGTTAGAGTATCTTCAGGAAGAGGAAAGGGATCTTCTGTACTAGGCATAGGAGGATATGGTATACCAAATCGACAGATTTGCCTTTTTCTTATGCTTGTGCTTATGCGTTTGGTATAAAATAAAGGGTATAAATTCATCGTATGTTGGATTTTTTCCGTCGTAATGAACTGATCAACAAACTGAACAACAAGCGGACAAGAAGAAGGATTACTAGAACCAAATAAAGGGGCATCTTTTAACCAAAACACTCCATGTGTGGTGATCCGCGATGTTGAAACTCTACTCGCCAATAATACTTATACACAGAATGTTGGCCGAAAATGCCTCCATCCTTTTGCATAACTTTTAAAAGCTGCCTATACCTATAATCAAAATACCTAGCACACGTAACTGGGTCTGACCTAGTCAGTTCTACAACTGCAGACCTTTCTAAGCTAGCTGCCTCTTCGTCGGTTAGAACTTCTTTCCTAACTGTTTTCTTCAAAATAACTATCAGTTCTAACCACCTACTTTCTGCAGCAGAGAGCGTTATGGAGAACGAAGGTATGCCAAATTGCCTAATCATGGCCATAAGTATGTAACAGGCAGAAGGAGGCGTGGCAGACCCCATAAAGTATATATATTCTTGATCAGGATCACAAGCCGAGTCGATATAGCCATGTCCGTCTGTCCGTCTGTCTGTCTGTCCGTATGAACAAACAGATTTCAGAGATGGTAAGAGCTACAAGTTCGAGCTTGGTGTCAATCGATCACATATTTAGTCAGTCAATACAAGAATCTTTTTTTTTCAATGCCACGCCCCATTCGCCCACAATGAGCAAAAAAGTAGACACACTTCGGAAAAAATCGCTGTTTTCGGCGAATATCTCAGTAACTATGGCACCTAGCATCACCAATTCTGGTATGGAGGTTCCTAGCGACAGTGTAAATGCATTGCCATTTCAAATTTTGGACTGCAAAACCCCTTTTTTTCCCACAATACAAAACAATAATTCTCAGCTTTCGTTCCGTTTTTAGTCATTTGTTCATATAGTACATCATTGTAATTGTATAATTCGAGTGGAGGCTAACTCAAACTATTCTAAAAAGACGCATTGAAATCGGACTACAAACAAGAAAACTAGAAGAGTTATAATATTGATAATTGAACGCCATATCAAGGTATGAGTGCAAGCGAGACAGAAACATACAAGCGTAATCGAACGTTTTCTCTGCTTGTGTGGCGGCAGCGCGGCCCGCAGACGCTGGCTGCGCCGAATACACACACATATATATATAATGTCAAACGTATGTGTATTCGCATACAAACAGATGTTTGGTTTTGCTTAGATTGTTTTTGTTTCAGGGTGTTTTGATGGAAGTACTGCACATTGTAATATCTCCATATTACAATAATTTAATCGGTAATAAAATGCAGAGAGTATTATACGGTCGGGCAACACTGGATAACACACACACTTACAAAGTAATGTACTTATTGAAAACTGAACTATTTAGTTGATATATTAATATTAACTATATTAATATATATTATTATACTAATCGTAATAAAAATCACGTTTTGTTTCCGTTTTTATACCCTTGCATAGGGTATATTGTTTTTGTCACGAAGTTTGTAACGCATTGAAGGAGGCGTTTCCGACGACATAAAGTATATATATTCTGAATCAGCATAAACAGCCGAGTCGATATAGCCATGTCCGTCTGTCTGTCCGTCTGTTTCTATGCGAACTAGTCTCTCAGTTTTAAAGCTATCTACATGAAACTTGGTACAGATGTGTATTCTCTCTGCAAGCAGATAATTTGTAAAAATCGGACCACTATATCACATAGCTCCCATAGGAACAATCGGTCGAAATGCATGCAAATGTATGTATTCAGTGTCTATTGACCGATTTCAACGAAATTCACAGACAATTTATAATCGTATCCAATCTGTTGACCAAATTTCATCTTAATCGGACTTCAATATCATATAGCTACCGTTCAGTCGAATCGGACTAATATATCATATAGCTCCCATATGAACAATCGGTTGAAATGCTCAGTATGACAGTTTTTAGTGCCTATTGACCGATTTAAACGAAATTCAGGGGAATCAATTTCTAATCGTATCCCATCTGTTGACCAAATTTTATCTTAATTTGACTTCAATATCATATAGCTATCATAGAAATAGTTGGTGATTGAAATCAAATTAACGCAATATTCATGACTGCAAGGGTATTTAACTTTCGACGAGCCGAAGATAACCGTTTTTTCTTGTTTTTTTCCTTATTAAAATCACGTTTTGTTTACTTTTCTATGGCAATCGACGATATATATGAAATATATGAATATGATGGACGATAACAACCGCTCAATCGAAACGTTCGCAACGAATTAAGCCAAAACGACCGCCAAAATGACACAGACGAGATTTTGAGAGAGGATTTCTCTCTCACAGATATGAGGCAAGCATAGTGTGAGTCTAGGAGTGAGAAAGACAGGCAAGAAGCAGTGCTGCCAACTTAGCTGTTTTCCTGCCAGATCTGGCTCTTTTACAATGCCAGAAGCGGAAAAAATGTGAATCTGGGTGCTGGCTGGAAATCTGGTTTTTAAAAAAAGATGAAATGGCTTTTTCCTAGCCTTTATCAAATAACTGGCAACTCTCGGAAATTTATAAAACATGGAAACATTTTTCTTGTTTTCGATACAACTTTGTCAGCCTAAAATATACTTTTTCACCACTAGCAAAGAATTTCACAACTTGAGAATCACATTGCGCGGGAATAATTAAAAAAAATTTTGAATGTAAAGAGTTCAATACAAGCAAGAATCCCGAGAGGTTTGAATACAAGATCCTTTGCTTAAGGATTGGTTGTCCATTGGCCCCAATGATGATATTTGATGAGTATAGTTGCTAAACTTTGCGAGTTGTATGGACACTTAATAGCAAAGAAGCACGCAGTGGCAGAAAAGTGTTTTAAACTCTCAAATAAATTAATGTTTCCCACCCACCGAACACTTTAATTCAAATTCGAGTCTTTTTAGACCCCGTACTCTAAAAAAAAAAGAGGGGTCTATTAGGTTTGTCAGAAGCGAAATGTGCGTAACAGGCAGAAGGAGGCGTGGCCGACCCCATAAAGTATATATATTCTTGATCAGCATCAACAGCCGAGTCGATATAGCAATGTCCGTCATTCCGTGTGTCTGTCCGTCCGTATGAACACCTGGATCTTTTAAACTACAAAAGCTAGAACCACCAAATTTATAATGAAAGTCCGTTATTAAGTTAGGCAGGTTAAGTTTATTTCAAATTTTTGCCACGCCCCTTACCGCCCCCGCAATGAGCAAAAACCAGACACACCTCGAACAAAAATGTAGTTTTAGGCCAATAACTCAGTAACTATGGCAATTAGGAACACCATTTCTGGTTGCCATTCAATGCAATGCCACGCCCCCTTTTTTCATATGAGCTAAAAAACTTTCAAAATTTCAAGCTCAAAATGTTCAGGATTTGGGGCATTTAGTCAAATAGTACAGTGTTGTAATCAATAAATTAAAATTAGGAATATCATATCAAACTATATTCCAAAAATCCGTCAATTAACAAAAAAGTTAGAACGTTAGAAAGTTTATGTAATTTAGCTGCAATTTCGCCACCTGTGTGACGTCAGCGCTGCTCGCAGACGCTGCCGTGCCGACCAGTGCTAGGCACGCATACATACATATGTGTATACACATAATTTCAAACGAGTGTGTACTTCTATGTTGCATGTAATATTCGCAGTGCTTGAAAGTAGTGCGTGGTGCGAATGGTAGAGTTACAGCGCGATGTGAAATCGTTGCCTGAGGGTCGTAGGTTCGAATGCTGGCAATGAGAATTGCTAATTTAATTTTTTTTTAAATATCAATTCAAAATATACATATAAATTTTAATTTTTAAATTTCGTTATAAAATTTTAATTCAAATTAAATACAAATGCGCATTATTATGGGAGTACGGGCTCGATCGACTGTAGCCTTTCTTACTTGTTTGAGTCCTGTATCTGTTTAAAATTATCATAGATGAGCTCATTTTCTGATCTTAATTGACTCATTTGTCGGGAGAAAACGGTACCCTAGCCGTGACTCTTCTTGGACAGTCGCTTATGACTCTTGGGGTTTAATCAGTTTCGAGTCAAATTCGAGTGATATTTCACTCATACGAGACTCTTATTTGATCCTTAATTTCAATCATTAGCCAGTCTTTTTGGACTCGCATTTTGTAAATTTTTCCCTCCTAAAAATAAGAAATATTTTCTTTAAATTATTTTAAATTCATTTTTCATAAGCATGAGAGGAACAACAATCATTTGAACATTCATTCATTCATTCATTCATTCATTCATTCAACTATCACTTGAACATTCATTTCCCGTTTCGCAATTGTTTGGCTGACATACTTACCTTTAATTTTTATACTATTTATATTTATAAATAATTTAAATATGCTGCAACTTTGTATGAATGAGCGAAATAGAATGAATGGAAAAAAGAAGCTCGTTTTTATACTCTCTGCAAGGGTATATTGGGTTTGTGCAAAAGTATGTAACAGGCAGAAGGAGGCGTGGCAGACCCCATAAAGTATATATATTCTTGATCAGCATCACAAGCCGAGTCGATATAGCCATGTCCGTCTGTCCGTCTGTCTGTCTGTCCGTATGAACAAACAGATTTCAGAGATGGTAAGAGCTACAAGTTCGAGCTTGGTGTCAATCGATCACATATTTAGTCAGTCAATACAAGAATCTTTTTTTTTTCGATGCCGCGCCCCATTCGCCCACAATGAGCAAAAAACTAGACACACCTCGGAAAAAATCGGTGTTTTCGGTGAATATCTCAGTAACCATGGCACCTAGGATCACCAATTCTGGTACGGAGGTTCCTAGCGACAGTGTAAATGCATTGCCATTTCAAATTTTGGACTGCAAAACCCCTTTTTTTCCCACAATACAAAACAATAATTCTCAGCTTTCGTTCCGTTTTTAGTCATTTGTTCATATAGTACATCATTGTAATTGTATAATTCGAGTGGAGGCTAACTCAAACTATTCTAAAAAGACGCATTGAAATCGGACTACAAACAAGAAAACTAGAAGAGTTATAATATTGATAATTGAACGCCATATCAAGGTATGAGTGCAAGCGAGACAGAAACATACAAGCGTGATCGAACGTTTTCTCTGCTTGTGTGGCGTCAGCGCAGACCGCTGACGCTGGCCGCGCCGAATACACACATACATACATATAATGTCAAACGTATGTGTATTCGCATACAATCAGATGTTTGGTTTTGCTTAGATTGTTTTTGTTTCACGGTGTTTTGATGGAAGTACTACACATTATAACATCTCGATACCGATTCTAATAATTTTATCGGGATTAAAATGCAGAGAGTATTATACGGTCGTGCGTGCTCGACTGTACTTTTCTTTCTTGTCTTACCTGTTTATCTTGAGATCAAAGAGATAATACGTGCAACTTCTTGAACATTTTATAACGAACTGCATAGCAAAAGCCATAATAATTATACTTCAATCACCTATGTATATGATCAATTAACGATTGTTATTTATTTTGTTATTGTTTTACAAATTCATCACATTTTGAGCAAATGGAAGAGTCATTTTCGACTCTTCTTTTAATCGCGCATGACACGAATCATGTTTTGATAGTCAAAACGACCCAAAAAAGACTCATCGATATGATGTTCTCTCCAAACAATCGTTCAAATGCTGGGTGGGCAAGGTGTCACCAAAAACAAAGGAACAAATTAAGAATATATAAGAATTTTCCCCAAAACAAAGTAGCTTTTTTAGAAGGATGTGTTTTAAAATTTTCCAATTGTTTCTAGGTTTTTTCAGAAGCTGATTAAGTTGATTCACCCTCTGAACAGTTGGCAGCACTGGCTAGAAGAAGTAACGGTAAATATCGTTACTTTTGACTCATGCTAAAGAAGTGCTGACACAATCTCCGAAATCTAGATTTATGAAGATTGTAAAAAAAAAATTGCTTAATCATTTAATTGCTAATGTATTTAAAAACAAGAAAGAACAGTACAGTCGAGCACGCCCGACCGTATAATACTCTCTGCATTTTAATCCCGATATTATTATTAAAATCGGTATCAAGATATTACAATATCTAGTACTTGCATTAAAACACATTGAAAAGAGTATAACAAAAACAATCTAAACATTATCACACATACATCTGTTTGTATGCATGCGAATACACATACGTTTAAAAATATATGATGCATATATGTATGTATGTGTGTATTCGGCGTGGCCAGCGAGGTGTGTCTAGTTTTTTGCTCATTGTGGGCGAATGGGGCGTGGCATCTTTGGCATTCTTGTATTGACTGACTAAATATGTGATCGATTGACACCAAGCTCGAACTTGTAGCTATTACCATCTCTGAAATCTGTTTGTTCATACGGACAGACGGACATGGCTATATCGACTCGGCTTGTGATGCTGATCAAGAATATATATACTTTATGGGATCTGCCACGCCTCCTTCCGCCTGTTACATACTTTTGCACAAACCCAATATACTCTTGCAGAGAGTATAATAATACTAATAATCTTAAAGGAGCATAAATCTTAAAAAAGGCATTCAAAATAATCAAACTAAGAAAATAATTTCACTGTATTTATTATCTTGAATAATTATAATGATGGTTAGTTCATTACATTCACTTGCTAGATCTAGCAAATAAATGGCTTAACTGGCAGCACTGACGCTAAGCGTCTGTTTTGTTTAGCAGCCGCCAAAAGTAAAGACTTTCTCGCCATTCCTCACTACTTGTCTCTCTCACTCATGCATGCGTTTGTAAGTGTGTGGGAGGCAATGCAATAAATATTTAAATTTATTAAATAAGCAAAGTTTTATATTATTATTATAAAACGTTCGTTCATATGATTGAATACTTCTGTCTTGCTTGCACTCATGTATTGCCATTGCGTTCAATTATTAATGTTGTTATGTAAATAGCTTTCTGGTTTATTGTTCAATTTCAATGCACCCTTCAGGATAGTTTGATATAGTTAGCCTCCACTCGAATTATACAATTACAATGCTGTACTATATGAACAAATGCCTCGGAACGAAAGTTGAGAATTATTTTTATGTATTGTGGGAAAAAGGGGTGTGGCAGTCCAAAATTTTAAATGCCAATGCATTTATGCTGTCGCTAGGAACCTCCGTACCAGAATTGGTGATCCTAGGTGCCATGGTTACTGAGATATTCACCGAAAACACCGATTTTTTCCGAGGTGTGTCTAGTTTTTTGCTCATTGTGGGCGAATGGGGCGCGGCATCGAAAAAAAAAAGATTCTTGTATTGACTGACTAAATATGTGATCGATTGACACCAAGCTCGAACTTGTAGCTCTTACCATCTCTGAAATCTGTTTGTTCATACGGACAGACAGACAGACGGACAGACGGACATGGCTATATCGACTCGGCTTGTGATCCTGATCAAGAATTTATATACTTTATGGGGTCTGCCACGCCTCCTTCTGCCTGTTACATACTTTTGCACAAACCCAATTTACTCTTGCAGAGAGTATAAAAGGAACATATTTTTGGATAGGGGATTTTTGATATAATTTCTGGACGAAGCACTTAAAAACAGGACAGATCTGTTCGGAAAAAGGCCAAATCGGCTTCACTGTCTTGCAGAGAGTATAATAAGTGGTATTTTATAGTCGGAGCGCCTGACTGAAGCCTTTCTTACTTGTTTCAATTTTGTAATTCTTGGACTCTCTGATTGTGAAACACTTATAAGATGTACATATGTACATATATTCGATTTCAATTTAATATGTGATATACTTATTTCACCAAAGAGAAAAAAGAGTTTTATAAGTATTTTAAGAAGGTTTATTTATCAGAATACTCTTAGCAGAAAATAAAAAAAAATCATTTGGAGATATTGTCAAACTTTCTTTATGCTTGTACCGTCGGCATATATGTAACTCTTTCTGAAATCTACAATATATGTATAATACAAATAACTTTACGATTTTTTTTCGTTTGGTGTGAGATTTTATGGACTAGGCCATGTGAGAAAGATATGCGTTAAGGCACCGAAATTAATTTTGGTCAATAGGGTCGCCAGACCTGTGTTAAATCGGTAACATCATCTCGCGCTGTTTCGCCATTAACTACATTTTGATGTTGCTGATGCTCCTCCAATTGACTTTGCGTTTCTTGATGGTTCTGATGGTGTATTTGATAATTATGTGATACATTTTCTGCGACATGCTCAGCAATTGTAACAGCTGTTGGTTGTTCCTGCTCTCCTAACATGCTGACCCCACCACCAACACCTAATCCTATCTCAATACTGGATCGGTTCCCATTTACTGAGCTTATAGTCATGTGCGGGTCTGAGGCCAGGTACTGTTCCAGCTTCTCACTGCTGTGAAGATGCAGATGTATCTGGTTTTGGTTAACTGTAGAATAAAGTTGTGGGTATAGCACGACTGGTGGCGGTGGTGCAGCAGAATGGCCGCCAGCGCCTCCATACTGTGCAGCAGATGCAGAACAGCTACTATATTGAAAATTATTAAATCCATTTGACCAGGCCGCCGTATTGTTATATGACGCTGGAGTCGTTCCATAGCTGATCGATTCTAGGTCCATCTTGGGACCAGAACTTCCGTATCCAACAGAGTTAGCCATTTGATATGGATCAGCCGATAGTCCATGCACATCCGGAAGCATAGTTGATACATGATAATTTCCTGCATCGAGTGCTGCTATGTCAAAGGCCCCCATTGAGTTACTGTACTGATTAACAGCCGCGGAACTTGGTCCTGACACTGCCGCTGCAGACTGTGGCGGGGGCGGCGGTGGTAATGCCACCTGCATATGGTGACCATGGTGGTGATGTGATGTATGGCTTTGAGAGTGCGAGTGAGTGTGGGCGTGATGCGTATGATGATACGGAACACTGACACCTAGTGGACAAAAAACATTGGCACTAGAACTGGTCGAGCCCGTCCATTCAGTTGAACCAATCATGTCGGATTCTGCAATAAAAGAAAAGATAAACATGTGTACAAATATTACAAGATTGAATGCTTTAGGCGCCTCGGGACTTTAGGATACCCGTTTTTCAGTTTCAATATGTCATTAACAATGGGTATGTTTATACTGTTAGTGAAATCTTTTAGATTATAAATAAGACAACTTGGCAAACAGAGAACATTTTAATACAAATTCATGTTTAGAGCATATTTTCGAACAATTGTTCCTATGTCATCTATACGATATAAAAGTCCGCTTTTCAATATCATTAACAATGGGTATGTTAATACTGTTAGTGAAATCTTTTAGATTATAAATAAGACAACTTGGCAAACAAAGAACATTTTAATACAAATTCATGTTTAGAGCATATTTTCGACCAATTGTTCCTATGTTATCTATACGATATAATAGTCCGATTTGGATCAAACTTGTAAAGTATCCACATATATATTATTGGCAAATGTGTGTATGTGTGAGTGTGATTAATATACCTTTGTTAGCACAAAGGTTTTTTAGATATTGGATATTTTTGACCGATAGTCCCTATGGGAGCTATACGAAATAGTAGTCCGATTTTTAAACATGGCCAGTACATCTACTTCCTAGACGTGTACTACGCGTGAAAATTTGGTTCAAATAGCATAGATAACAACAGTAAAGCGAATACACATACGTTTGACAATATATGTATATATGTGTGTAATTTGGAACATCTATAAATAAAGGACTTATTTCCGGGCTTTCACATCATTAAATTCTTTCCTGTATACACTAAGTTTCTTACAACAAAGAGACAGGAGAATTAGGGAATACCCTCAATGACGAATTCAAAACTCTAACTCCGTATGAATAACTTTTATGACGTTAGTACAGCACCAATTTTAACTAGAATTGGGCTCACCCGACCGTAAGATAACCTGTGAGAAGTCCGGTTCTGTCTTGAGGTTATAGAAATCTTCACTTTGCGTGCTAAATCAATCAGAAATCCACTTGATTGAAGTAAACGCAACTCGAACGATTATTTAGTACAGTAGCATGAGCTCATTCTCGCTCTATCTATCTTGCACTTGGTCACACCATTTTTATACTCTCTGCAAGAGTATATTGGGTTTGTGCAAAAGTATGTAACAGGCAGTATATATATTCAGCATCACAAGCCAAGTCGATATAGCCATGTCCGTCTGTCTGTCCGTCTCTCTGTCTGTCCGATGAACAAACAGATTTCAGAGATGGTAATAGCTACAAGTTCGAGCTTGGTCTTAATCGATCACATATTTCGTCAGTCAATACAATAATCTTTTTTTTGCGATGCCACGCCCCATTCGCCCACAATGAGCAAAAAACTAGACACACCTCGGAAAAAATCTGTGTTTTCGGCAAATATCTCAGTAACTATGGCACCTAGGATCACCAATGCTGGTATGGAGGTTCCTAGCGACAGCGTAAATGATTTGACATTTAAAATTTTGGACTGTCACGCCCCTTTTTCCCGCAATACATAAAATTAACTCTCAACTTTCGTTCCGCCTAAGGCATTTGTAATGTAATAGAATGTTATTGTATAATACGAGTGGAGGCTAACTATATCAAATTATCCTGAAGGGCGCATTGAAATCGGATTATAAACACGAAAACTAGAAGCGTTACAATATTGATAATTGAACGCAATATCAAGGTATGAGTGCAAGCGAGACAGGAGCATACAAGCACATGTTTGAACGTGATTGATGCCTGCCTAGCGGCAGCGCTGCCCGCAGTCGCATACATACATACATATATGCATCACATATTGTCAAACGTATGTGTATTCGCATAAAAACAAACAGATGTATGTTTGATTATGATTAGATTGTTTTTGTATCAACGTGTTTTAATGTAAGTACAACACATTGTAATATTTCAATACCGATTTTAATAATTTAATCTGGAATTAAATGCAGAAAATATTATACGGTCGGGCGTGCTTGACTGTACTTTTCTTTCTTTTTTCACAAAAATTACAAGCTTTCGGCCGATTTGGCCTATGGGAGTTGTCCGATCCGAACCAAATTTGGTATGGATAATTATAATATTACTTTACACATAATATGTGACTTTGGTCTAGATAGCTTTATTAGCTTTCGCGTTTTCAATAAGTTTTTTACAATTTGCGGGTGAGGCAGGGGGCGTGCCAAAATTTTTAATTAAGCATGATCTACCTGCACAATAAAGTAGTCTATGTACCAAATTTGGCGTTTCTAGCTTTTACCATCTCGTATATCTCGGTGTTCAAACGGACGGACAGACTTGTTCGCATAAACCCAATATACCCTCACAAGGTATAATAATAGTATCCGTAAGTTCGTTGAAGATGAAAATTCCAAAACAAATAAAACGCAAAATAATACTAACAATGGCAACCATAGAAATGTAAATAATCCGAATAATTATCCAAGTCCCAATTATTCAAACAATGCTAATCCAAGCTATAAACTAAAAGAAAATGTATAAAACAATCAAGCATTCCTTAAAGAATTCAAACAAAACCTTGATCAAGCTAGATCACAAAACCCAATGAATTACCAAACTCATAGCCAAACACCCTCGAATCCTCCAGTCGAAAGACAGAGGGAAAATACCAGTGGTCTCTCTAAGATGGAAACTTTTAAAAATTTTAATCAAGGTGCCACGGAACAAGAAGAATAAATCCCTTTATCCGATTAGTTATGAAAGGCAAAATGTCAACTGTGTAATTGACACAGGTTCATCCATCAATCTGATGAAACAAAACTCTTTAAATTTTCCTATCAAACCTTGCGAATTGAATGTGCAAACAATAAATGGTATTGTTCAACTAAGAATTGCGTATCTTTAGCCCCTAGTAAGCTTTGCCCTACTAACCAACTTTTCTGAGAATTCTGATATTCTACTAGGTAGAGAATGTCCAGAGTCTTGTGATGCAAAAATTCGCTACAAATAAAAAACAGTTATTCTAATCGAGCATCCATTTTCAATGAGATATGATCGTGAGAATTCTGTCAAGGACATGACCGCATTTCAATGCTTTGATCGGCCCCAAACAAATGACATGGCAGTAATTTACGCTATTAACAATGAATTAAACGAAACCAATAAATTTACAAAAAAACAAGAAAGAAAAGTACAGTCAAGCACGCCCAAAATTTGGTTGTTCAAGCTCTTGTAGTTTAAAAGATTCAGGTGGTCATACGGACGGACGGACAGACAGACAGACGGACATTACTATATTGACTCAGCTCTTGATGCTGATCAAGAATATATATACTTTATCTGGTCAACCACGCCTCCTTCTGCCTTTTACGCTAATTTCGAATCTGACAAACTTTATAGAGTCCAGGGTCTAAAAACTAACAGACTGCCAAATGTTTGCCGAATATAAAGAATACATTATTATTACACAGCAAAAGTTACTAAATCGAGGGATAGATAAAATAACATGATTATTTATAGAAAAATTTTATTGTCCAGATTTCCAGAACTCAATTTAATATATAATTAACGAATGCAATTTATTTAATATAGCAAAAACAGTACATAAAAACGCTAAATTAGCCTTTGAATTAACTCCAGAAGTCCATAATCCCAGAGAAAACAAGAATGCTATAGTCTAGGATACCTGATACTCAGTTTGAATATGTTATTTACAATTTGTTATAAGTATAATATAATATTATTGTAATCGTTGAGATTAATAATAAAATAGCTTGCCAAACACAGAACAGAACACAGAACAAAACAGTATATTTTCGAACGATCGTTTCTACGGGAGCTATACGATATAGTAATCCGATTTGGATCAAACTTGGTCATTATGTATATATTGACGGCAAATGTATTCTGTGTGAGTTTGATAAATATAGCTTAGCCATCGCAAAAGTTTTTCATACTATTTAATATTTGGAGCGTATATTTGACCACTCGGCCCTATGAGAGCTATACGATATAGTTGTCCGATTTGGATCACTTGGTCAGTAAATGTACTTCCTATCCGTGTAATGTCTATGGGGGCTATACAATATAGCAGTCCGATTTGGATCAAACGTGGTCAGCATATATATATATTATTGGCAGATGTATTCTGTGTGAGTTTGATTAATATAGCTTAGTTAACGCGAAAGTTTTTCATACGATTTGGATCAAACTTGGTCAGTAACTCTTTCCCAGACATGTACTGTCCGTGTAAATTTGGTTCAAATAGCACAGCTAAAAAAAAAAAAAATTTCTACACTACAACATTCTAGTTTTACCTGTACATTTACCTTTATATGAAGATTGAACGCCCTAAAGTGGGCATGTCAAAAAACAAAAACAAACTTCTACTGCTTGGGTATTGTACCTTTTATTTGCGACCCCTTTCATCTTTCTAGCTCTTATAGTCTCTGAGATCCTTTTGCTCATACAGACGGATAGACGGGCATGGCTATATCGACTCGGCTATTGATGCTGATCAAGAATATATATACTTTATAGATCAAGATAAAACTGAATGTAGATATTCAAAATGACATAAACATAACATTCTGTTAACATTAACTTAACTTAACCTACCTAAAACTGTACTAAACCAAAATTGTATCAATAGAGAAATTATTATTAGAGGAAACAATATGATAAAAGCCCAAAATTGTTCATACCAATAAGATGTAATTATAATAACTAATTAAATGTTAGATTACACACAAACAGTTTGCATAAATAATAATGCAACCAAACTAGAACCATTGTCATATGTCCAAACTACAGAAATCATCCTACAACAATTGTATGACACGTTCCAACTTATAACTAACATAACATATGTATAACCACTTTAATAATTACTTTAGCCGTACTTATATTGTACATTATTATATTCTTATATTATTATTTTCTGATTCTTGGATTTGTGCAAAAGTATGTAACAGGCAGGAGGAGGCCTGGCAGGCGTGATTATAGCCATATCCGTCTGTCCATGTCCAAGAGTGCCCTTGGCTTTATTAGCAATTGTAGAGATATGATGTGTGAAACTTAATTTATTATCAAAGAGAACACCAAGGTCTTACTAACAGTATGCGTTTTAAGGGTACATTGTCGATACAGTAATTGGCTAATAAGGAATAACCCTGTTATAAGTCATTAAAAGGTATTTAGAAATATGTAGGTACAAGTGCTTAGTTATGCACCCGTTGTGCATTGTGTTTAAAATGTTTAAATTTTACTTCACTGGAATTGAAAAAGAAAGAATTGGGTAAAGTAGTAGATTTACGTTTAGAATTAACAAAGTTATAGAATTGTTTAGGAAAACGTGGAAATTGAGTCTTGCAACGAACAAGATAATTTTCATAGCATTGAGAATTAATTTAATTTAAATTAATTAATTTAAAAAAGTCTAAGCTAGAACCTGTCTGCTTCATCTTTTAAAAATATTCAGATTTTTTATGTTCTAAGTTGGATAGTCTCGGTGAGAACCAAGGCGATTTTAGTGAAACGGACTTTACATTACTATAAGGGATGCAGACATCAAAGATTGAATTTAAAATGTTGTAAAAATACTCGACAGCAATGTTAATATGAGGTTGTCAATAAAGTCTTGCGGTATTTCCGCAAGCTTGTCTTTGCAAGCGCGTAGTTCTAGTTGAATTCGTCGCATCGGTTCACGCTAAAGCTTTTTGGAAAACTCTTTTCACGCGCTAACACGTGTTTGATTAATTGTTGTTTGTTTTTAATAATTCGTGAGTTATAGCGTCGCAAGCATGGAGCAAAATAAAGAGAAAATGCGGCAGTACTACTACGATAAAGGCAAAAATGCATCTCATGTAGCTAATAAAATTTGTGCAGTTTATGGACCCGATACAGTTTCCATATCCACCGCATAACGATGGTTTCAACGTTTTCGTTCTGGTGCAGAGGTGATCGATGATACGCCACGATAAAATCGCTGAATTGATCGAAAGAGACCGACATAGTAGCAGTCGTAGCATCGCCCAAGAGCTGGGCATGAGTCATCAAACCGTTATAAATCATTTGAAGAAGCTTGGATTCAAAAAGAAGCTCGATGTATGGGTGCCACACGACTTGACGCAAAAAAACATTTTTGCCCGTATGGATGCATGCGAATCGCTTCTGAATCGCAACAAAATCGACCCGTTTTTGAAGCGGATGGTGACTGGCGATGAAAAGTGGGTCACTTACGACAACGTGAAGCGCAAACGCTCGTGGTCGAAAAGCGGTAAAGCTGCCCAGACGGTGTCCAAGCCTGGATTGACGGCCAGGAAGGTTCTTCTGTGTGTTGGGTGGGATTGGCAGGGAATCAGCCACTATGAGCTGCTCCCCTATGGCCAAACGCTCAATTTGGACCTGTACTGCCATCAACTGGACCGCTTGAATGCAACACTCATGATCAACAGAGGCCGAATTGTCTTTCATCAGGACAACGCCAGGCCACACATATCTTTGGTGACGCGCCAGAAGCTCCGAGAGCTCGGATGGGAGGTTCTTTTGCATCCACCGTATAGTCCGTATATAGTATATAGTTCGCACCAAGTGATTACCACCTATTTCTGTCCATGGCGAACGCGCTGGGTAGTCGGAAGTTGTCCACAAGAGAGTCCTGTGAAAATTGGCTCTCCGAGTTTTTTGACAATAGGGAATCGAGTTTCTATAAGAGGGGCATTATAAAGTTGGTATCTCGTTGGGAACTCATCATCGAACAAAACGGCGCATATTTGACTTAAATCGCATTATTATAACCAATTTTATGAACAATTGAAAATTCAATAAAAAACCGCAAGACTTTTTTGACAACCTTATATCATTTGTGCTGTATAGTATAGACCAGTCGGTAGCAAGAACCGGTTGATTTTACAAAGAAAAATGTCCTTTGCGAAGGAAAAAAAGAAGGAAAGAAGGATGTAGATGGGTTAAGCTATAGAGGCGTGGCAGACCCCATAAAGTATACATATACTTGATAATCATCAACAGCCGAGTCGATATAGCAATGTCCGTCTTTCCGTCTGTCTGTCCGTCCGTATGAACACCTGGATCTTTTAAACTACAAAAGCTAGAACCACCAAATTTATAATGAAAGTCCGTTATTAAGTCAGGCAGGTTAAGTTTATTTCAAATTTTTGAGACGCCCCTTACCGCCCCCGCAATGAGCAAAAAACCAGACACACCTCGAAAAAAATGTAGTTTTAGGCCAATAACTCAGTAACTATGGCTCTTAGGAACACCAGCAGGTTGCTAGATACAGCCTTAATGCAATGCCATTCAAAATTTTGGCCTGCCACGCCCCCTTTTCTCATAAGAGCTAAAAAACTTTCAAAATTTCAAGCTCAAAATTTTCAGGATTTAGGGCATTTAGTCAAATAGTACAGTGTTGTAATTAATTAATTAAAATTAGGAATATCATATCAAACTATATTCCAAGCGGCGTTAAAATCCGTCAATTAACAAGAAAGTTATAACGTTACAAAGTTTATGTAATTTAGCTACAATTTCGCTGCCTGTGTGATGTCAGCGCAGCTCGCAGACGCTGCCGTGCCGACCAGTGCTAGGCACGCATACATACATCATTTTAAACGAGTGTGTACTTGTATGTATAACATGTAAATGCGAATAAGCGGAACATGCTTGAAAGTAGCGCGTGGTGCGAGTGGTAGAATTACGGCGCGATGTGAAATCGTTGCCTGAGGGTCGTAGGTTCGAATGCTGGCAATGAGAATTGCTAATTTAATTTGTTTTTAAATATCAATTCAAAATATACATATACATTTTAATTTTTAAATTTCGTTATAAAATTTTAATTCAAATTAAATACAAATGCGCATTATTATGGGAGTACGGGGTCTTTTACAGTCGGCTCGATTGACTTTAGCCTTTCTTACTTGTTTGATTATTGTATTGACTGACTAAATATGTGATCGACTGATAAAAAGCTCGAACTTGTAGCTCTTACCATCTCTGAAATCTGTTTGTTCATACGGACGGACGAACGGTCGGACAGATGGACCTGGCTATATCAATTCGGCTTTTGATGCTGATCAAGAATATATATATTTTATGGGGTCTGCCACGCCTCCTTCTGCCTGTTACATACTTTTGAACAATGCCAATATACTCTTGCAGAGAGTATAAAAACCCAAACGGAAGATTGTCTACCTGTTTCACATATTGCGGTAAATGCAAAACACCCTTTTACAAAACTCAGAGAGTCTAAGGTCAGCTCATCTACGGTTAACTGTTGAGCGTTATAAATGGTTTCAATAAATTATTGTAGTGCAGATTTGTACAATTCGGCACATTATAATTCTGTACAAACTTATGAACAAAATATTAAAAACAGAATTTCATTTATTATTTAATGTCAATATATTTAAAAAAAAATTCTTTACAGCATTCAAAACATTTAGTGTATGACCACCGCTGAGAATATTTCATGCAAAATATTATAAGTTTCTGTTTGGCTTGCTTGCAACATGTAGTATAACGGCAACAATACTCGAGTATATACTCGAGTAAAACGAGTATAAGCATTCCCGCGGTACGCACACAAACTACCGGGTACAAATTTGTTCAAACAAAACGATCACGAGTATGCGCTCGAGTATGATCTTATATACTTATATGCATACATATAATGTCAACCGTATGTGTATTGGCAAACAAACAAAGAGATGAGATGTACATTTGTATGTTTGATTATACATGGTTTATTTTGTTTCAACGTGTTCTAATACAAGTAATAATTTAATTAAAAAAAAAAAAACAATTTCTGATATCCGTTTGTACATACGGGCGAACAAATAAACGGACAGATCAAGATTATATGTACATATATACTTACCATATATATAGATATACACCACGTCTCCCTCTGCCTTTAACATTTTTCTCACAAACCCAAAATACTCTTGAAGAGAGGATAGAAAGACAGTCAACCATTGCATATTCACATTAAATCTTGTAGCCCCATTAAACGTCATCTGTGGCCAAAATAAACTCAAACCGCAAAATGACTTCCGGTACTTGAAATGTGACATGTCAGAAGACGCGTCGAAATGTCAGTTATTAGGTAAATCTGAAGCGTTTCGTTCGTAAGTATACATATTTTTGGTAAGTATCAGCAGCCCAGTCGATATAGCTTGTTTGTCCTTCCGTTCGGATTTGCGCCTAGATCTGGAAGACTATAAGACCTTTGCTCGAATTTCGTAATTGTAACAAGAAAGAAAAGTACAGTCGAGCACGCCCGACCGTATCTTGTTTATATCAATAAACATGTCGTGTTTCGTTCCAAATAAAGAATTCGGAATTCGTCGCTTTTCTTATTTTTTCGAAAGAGTCTAGTGAGAAAAGCTACAGTCATGCGGGTCGAATGAACATGACCCCGTACTCATAGTAGTACACATTTAACATACAAACATAGCAAATGGAGAAGCAGCAGAGTTGTACTTACATATGCGTGTATTTAAATATATACATTAAAATATATGTAACTGTATTCAATAAATTTAAAAAAGTAAATTTACAACGCAATTTTTGTTAAAATCGGTTAAAATCAATTTTTTCGTAATAGTAAACCTTGTATTATAACTCGTAATTGATTTTTGAATATGGCTGTAATTAAAAAACAAATAAAAAAAAGTAAATAATTTATGTTAATTATACTCTCTGCAAGAGTATATTGGGTTTGTGCAAAGTATGTAACAGGTAGAAGGAGGCGTGGCAGACTAAAGTATATATATTCTTGATCAGCGTCACAAGCCGAGTCGATATAGCCATGTCCGTCTGTCTATCTGTCCGTCTGTCCGTATTAACAAACAGATTGCAGAGATGGTAAGAGCTACAAGTTCGAGCTTGGTGTCAATCGAACACATATTTAGTCAGTCAATACAAGAATTTTTTTTTTTTTCGATGCCACGCCCCATTCGCCTACAATAAGCAAAAAAGTAGACACACCTCGGGTATAATCGGTGTTTTCGGCGAATATCTCAGTAACTACAGCACCTAGGATAACCAATATTGGTGTGAAGCGTTCCTAACGACAGCATAAATGCATTGGCATTTAAAATTTTGGACTGCCACGCCCCTTTTTCCCGCAATACATAAAAAAAATTCTCAACTTTCGTTTAGGCATTTGTTCATATAGTACAGCATTGTAATTGTATAATTCGTGTGGTGGCTAACTATATCAAACTATTCCTGAAAGGTGCATTAAAATCGGAATATAAACAAGAAAACTAGAAGCGTTACAATATTGATAATTGAACGCAATATCACTAGCGAGTGCAAGCGAGACAGATACGTTTTCGCTGCCCGCAGTCGCTGGCAGCGCCAGATACACACATACATACATGTATGAGCATATATAATGTCAAACGTATGTGTGTTCGCATACAAACAAACAGATGTATGTGTAATTGTGCTTAGATTGTTTTTGTTCCAATGTGTTTTAATGCAAGTACTAGATATTGTAATATCTTGATACCGATTTTAATAATTTAACCTGGAAAAAAATGAAGAGAGTATTATTCTGTTGGGCGTGCTCGACTGTACTTTTCTTTTTTGTTAAAATTTAAAAAAGTAAATAATAACAAGCAAGAAAGGCTACAGTCGAGCGAGCCGAATGCACAAGACCCCGTACTCATAGTAGTGCGCACTTTATACATAAACATGAAAAAGGAAGCAGCAGGATGACTCATACATTAAAATATAAATTTAAAACATTTTTATAATTCCGACTATTTGCATTTACGTATAATGTTATGTTATAGGAAAAAAAATGCCTCTCCGTGCTGGGGCTTGAACCGCAGACCTCATGTATCTCTTATGCATGTCTATCACTTGAACCACACCACTGATTACAATTAGGACGGCTTAAGTAGATAAACACTGATTTAACTCTTTCTGCAAGCACGTGTAAATAAATTAAAATTTTTTAAATTTTTGTCAATTTGTTTCATATGTTGTAGTTGTCCGATTTGGACCAAATTTTGTGAGGGTACTTTTTATAATTATATTCACATTCTGTGTGATCGCGTAGCAAATACTATATGTCTTCATACAAATTTTTTGTTTTTGATCGATTTGTCCTATGGGAGCTATAGGCTATTGTCCGATATTGATGAAACTTGGTGAGGATAGTTATAGTGGTATCATACACCTACTGTGTCAATTTGGTTACGATAGCTCTGATAGCTTCGATTCTGATAGTTTCTTAGTGTAATGAAAATAATTTTTTTACAATTTGCGGAAGTGGTATGGGGCGTGGCAAAAATTTGAAATAAACTCAACCTGCCTGACATATAGACGGACTTTCATTTCAAATTTGGTAGCTCTAGCTCTTGTGGTTTAAAAGATCTAGGTGTTCATCCGGACAGCGGACAGACAGACAGACGGACATTGCTATATCGACTCCGTTGTTGATGCTGGAGAGAAGAATATATATACTTTATGGGGTCGGCCACGCCTCCTTCTGCCTGTTACGCACATTTCGCTTCTGACAAACCTAACAGACACCTCTACTCTTTTTTAGAGTACGGGGTTATGGAATAAACCTGCGATAAAGGAGCAGGTTTCAAATTTTACCCTACCACTCCACCAGATGTACCACGCCTTAATTTGAAGAGCTCCCAATTATCTGAATTAACACAATGTTTTGATATAGAACAAAAAGAAAACAAGAAAAAACGGTTATCTTCGGCTCGCCGAAGATTAAATACCCTTGCAGTCATGAATATTTCGTTAATTTGGTTCACCAATTATTTCTATGGTAGCTACATGATATAGAAGTCCGATTCGAATGAATTTTGGTCAACAGTCGGAGAATGATTAGAAATGCATATCGGGTTTTGGTTGAAATCGGTCAATAGACAACGAAAATGTTCATAAATTTGCATTCATTTCGACCAATTGTTCCTATGGGAGCTATATGATATATTAGTCAGATTTGGAGCAAACTCGGTCAGTACATGTACTTCCTATACATTTGATATTCGTTTAAATTTTGGTTCAGATAGCATAGCTAACAAAAAAGTTTTCTATACTAAAACATTCTAGTTTAACCTGTACATTTAACTTTATATGAAGATAGAACGCCCTAAATTTGCCGTGTCAAAAAAAAAACTTGTACTGCATGGGTATTGTACCTTTCATTTGCGACCCCTCTCACCCTTCTAGCTCGTATAGTCTCAGAGATCATTTTGACGGTCGAACGGACGGACATGGCTATATCAACTCGGCTATTGATGCTGATCAAGAATATATATACTTTATGGGGTCTGCCTTTTACTCTACTGGTAACGGGCCTTTACGAGTATTACAAATCCGCATGCATTCCATTTTAACAATCTTTAACGATTTTATGGACAAATAATTTTTTTAGCTTACCTTGCATTTGTGGCGCATTAGGTTTATATCCCAAAAAGTCTGAATTTGTTGTACTATTTGACGATGAAAAATTGCTACCAACGTTTTGTGAACTTGTAGTTAATATACTACATGCTGTTGCAGGGGTGGCAGTTGATATTGAAGTTGTCGGACCCATCGTAGATGAAGCTACCTTGGTTGAACGCCGTAGTGTTTCAAGCTCGTGAAAACTTTTTGTCAGTCCATCGATAAAAGGACGTTGCCCTAAGCCCAAAGCTCGAAAATGGGGACCACCTGAGGAATCTGGAATATAAATTAAGAAATATTCCTATAGCCGACTCTTCACCTTAGAATATTTGTTACTTAGTTAAAAAACAAGTAAGAAAATTACAGTCGAGCACGCCCGTCCGTAGAATACTCTCTGCATTTGTTTAACAAGAAAAAAACGGTTATCTTCGGCTCGCCGAAGATTAAATACCCTTGCAGTCATGAATATTGCATTAATTTGGTTTTTTTAACCAATTATTTCTATGCTAGTTATATGATACAGTAGTCCGATTTGAAATTTTCAACCGATTGTTCCTATGGAAGCTATATGATATAGTAGTCCGGTCTAGCCGATTTTTACATATGAACTGTGTGCCGAGAAAATACAGGCCTGTACCAAATTTCATTAAGATAGCTTTAAAACTGAGAGACTAGTTCGCATAGAAACAGACGGACAGACAGACGGACATGGCTATATCGACTCGGCTGTTGATGCTGATCAAGAATATATATACTTTATGTGGTCGGAAACGCTTCCTTCAATGCGTTACAAACTTCGTGACAAAAACAATATACCCTCTGCAAGGGTATAACAAAAACAATCTAAGCATAATCACACATACATCTGTTTGTTTGTATGCGAATACACATACGTTTGACAATATATGATGCATTTATGTATGTATGTGTGTATTCGGCACAGCCAGCGACTGCGGGCCGCGCTGCCGCCACACAGCCGAAAATGTTCTTGTATGTTTCTGTTTCGCTTGCACTCGCTAGTGATATTGCGTTCAATTATCAATATTGTAACGCTTCTAGTTTTCTTGTTTATTGTCCGATTTTAATGCACCTTTCAGGAATAGTTTGATATAGTTAGCCTTCACTCGAATTATATAATTACAATGCTGTAGGCGGAACGAAAGTTGAGAGTAATTTTTATGTATTGTAGGAAAAAGGGGCGTGGCAGTCCAAAATTTTTAAAGCCAATACTTTTACGCTGTCGCTAGGAACCCCCATACCAGAACTGGTGATCCTAGGTGCCATGGTTACTGATATATTCTCCGAAAACACCGATTTTTTCCGAGGTGTGTCTAGTTTTTTGCTCATTGTGGGCGAATGGGGCGTGGCATCGATAAAAAAAGATTCTTGCATTGACTGACTAAATATGTGATCGATTGACACCAAGCTCGAACTTGTAGCTCTTACCATCTCTGAAATCTGTTTGTTCATACGGACAGACGGACGGACAGACGGACAGACAGACAGACAGACAGACAGACAGACAGACAGACAGATAGACAGACAGACAGACAGACATACAGACAGACAGACGGACATGGCTATATCGACTCGGCCTGTGATGCTGATCAAGAATATATATACTTTATGGAGTCTGCCACGCCTCCTTCTGCCTGTTACATACTTTTGCACAATACCAATATACTCTTGCAGAGAGTATAACAAATAAAATATATATTTAAATATATATATATATATGATCTGTTAATAATGTTAACAAAATTGTTGAGGTGATGGTCACTAGAGGTGTTATTGTTTAAACAATTTGGACAGGTGTTCATAGAAACTCGTGTTAATTGTATATTTTCGACAGTGTTGTGGGCACCGTGCTCTAAAAAAGAGTAGAGGCGTCTGTTAAATTTGTCTGAAGCAAAATGTGCATAACAGCCACATAAAGTTTATATCAGCATCAACAGCCGAGTCGATTTAGCGATGTCCGTCTACCTGTTCTTCCGTCCGTCCGAATGAAAACCTGGATCTTTTTAAATTACAAGAGCTAAAGCCAACAAATTTGGAATGAAAGTCCGTCTAAATGTCAGGCAGGTTAAATATTTTTTAAATTTTTGTCACGCCCACTACCGCGCATGCGAATTGTTAAAAATATTTTTTGGAAATAATCGTGACCAAACTCACATATTATATGTATGGTACCATTTTACCGTTGTCTAACTTTAATCGAGCTTATATCTCAGTAACTATGGAACCTAGGAAACTTAGGTTCCTAGTGACTTCATAAATGCATTGCCATTTAAAATTTTGGACTGCCACGCTTCCATTTCCCGCAATTAATAAACTAATTTTCTAACTTGAATGCCATTTTTAGGTATTTATTCTTATTGTTCAGTATTGTAATTTATAATTCGTGTGGAGACTAACTATATCAAACTATCCTGGAAGGTGCATTAAAGTCGGACTTTGAACAAGAATACTTGAAGCGTTACAATATTGATATAATATTGAACGCAATATCAATGAATGAGTGCAAGCGAGACAGAAACGTACCACCACATATTCGAAAATTTTCGCTGCCTGTGTGGTGGCAGCACTGCCCGCGGACGCTGGCCGTAGTTGAAATATTGCTAAAAACATTCCTTATACTTGGATTAAATATACGACACTAAGAAAATTTGGTCGGAATAAGTAAACTGTTTATATATGCTTTCTATGCTATTAGATATTGAGCTCAAAAAATTAAATAGTTGTTTTACTCTAATACACATTTTTACTTTATATTACTCACGCCGTTCCTCTTTGGCCGCCATTTTACTCTTATACCCTTTAACATTGAATTTGTACACAAGCGAACACAGACAGAATTATTTGCCAAAGTTCAATAATTAAACTAGTATAAAAGACTACAGACGAGGCAGCTGACTATTAAAGACCCCGTACTCAGTTTAATTCGCTTGGTAAGGGTAATTATTATCGTAATATACACAAAATGTGTAAATCTGGTCTTGTAGTTTCAAAGATATGGTGATATGAAAATGTACTTTTAAAATTTGAAGCCGTAGTTGGCGTGGCAATAATTTGAAATAAAATTTCGCTGTGTAGAGTATAGACGGGATTTCATTCCAAATTGAATGTCTCCAGCTCTTATTGTCTCAGAGATGAAGGTATTCATAGAGACAAACTGACGGGCGTTTCCATATCAATTCAGCTGTTGATGCTGATTATGAATACTTTACTGTAGTCGGCGACGCCTCCTTTTGCCTGCTACTGTTGAAACTTGTAACATACAACATTTTTACTACTTATGATCGTGATCAGTCCGTGAGTCAGTCAGTCAAAATGTAAGTCATTCAGTGACATTTTTTAGTAAAGACAGATTTGTAATTATAATATGATATAAAATTTCATTGAAAACATAAAAGTGCATTAAAAACTTTTTAAAGCAAGAAAAAATAAAGCTTATCTTGAGTTGATATGAATTACATGAATGGAAAACTCAATATGCCTCCATGAACGACATTGCCGCCCATGCAAAAGCCTCATTTGAGAACCGCAAGACTTTCGGAAATTCTAGATACCAGTTTAGTTCAGTAAAGTTCAATTCAGCTCGATTCTTCAACCAAACGACGTACGTCGTACGTTAAAAAAAAAAAAATTAATTTCAAAGTATCATACTCATCTTTCTCTCCCAAGGATTAACAAAACCAGCGAATGTGTGAACGACACCACCCAGCTTTTTTAAGATCTTTTAGTTGGTGTTTATGGCAAGCCATATTTTAGAAATTTGTAGTATAAAACTGCAGTTTAAAATTTTGTTGCTTACTTGTTTTGGATCGTGGTTCTCTTGGGCCATCCACAGTTACTTTGATGGCTTTTGCATAGGATGCCACCTGTGGCGGGCTCGTTGCGACGGTAATTGTAAGCGTGAAGCTTTTCCCTGCAAAAAGCAACAAAGAATGAGTGGTTTAAGTCTTTTGATGATTTATGAGAGAACGAACTGGCTACTGAAACCATTCGAAACTGCTCCCTGTACTCCATAAAACTCGTGATCATTTCTTCTCAACAGTGCACAATGGTCTCAAAGACTATATCTCGACAAACATATAAAGCTGACGTCTTTAAAACGTTCCATATCTGTGTCTAGAATAAGCATTAACAACTAGAAAAGCTACATTCGAGCGAACCGACTGTAAATGACCCCGTGCTCATTCTATTGCGCATTTTTTCAAACAAATAAGCTATTTTCAATATCGCTAAATTAACACACCGGATCAACTTGGTAGTAAACAATTTAAATAATGTGTACATTAAGTTCCGATAAGTTTAGTCGTTTCCTAGATATGGTGATGTGAAAATAGTTTTTGGTGGGATGAACATAGCTTTTAACAATTTGCAGGGGCGGTAGAGGGCGTGACACACTTCCAAATTTGTAGGCTCTAGCGCGTACAGTCTCGAAGATCATGGTGTTCATACGGACAGAGACACATAGAGACATTGCGTATATCGTCTCGGTTGTTGATGCTGATCATGGGGTCGGAATTGCTTACTTGTTATGCACATTTCGCTTCTGACAAACCTAATAGACCCCTTTACTCTTTTTAAGAGTACATGGTCTAAAAATCAAATAAATCACCAGAATAAATGTAAAAATATCAAATAAAAATATCAAAATCTTAATTATTTTAAAAATTTCTAAGCCTTTTAGATTTCACCTCTTTTTAAGTCATTACTCAATAGAATTACTTTACTTTGTGTCTGAAATTGGTTGGCCAGAAGAAAAAGCTTTAAAAATAAACGAAGAAAACTATTATAATTAACTCACAATCATATATACACACAATCGTCTTTCACTCAAAAAAAAAAAAAAAAAAAATAGTAATAATGAAGAAACCATCTCTATTGTTATAATGAAAGATGTATCGTTTTTGAGCACTGAAGACTAATTTAAATTATGAACAATGGAAATTAAAGCCACAAATCATAGTGAGTTTGATCTTAATACCCGCTTTTCACGAATAGCTCGGGAAAATAATAAGTTAAAACTTAATAGTCGAAATGCGACTTAAGAACACCTGTTCAAATCTTGACATGAAGATCTCTCAATTAATATAAAAAACTGTTGTTTAAGAATTTATATTAAAACGTGATTTTCTACTTACGACAACGAGTTTTCCCTATTGAGATGATTATGTTAAACATATATTGTGTAAAATTATTTGTAATAAGTATATAGCAAAACAACTTTCTATATGAATGACTTATTTATTATTGAAGAGTATTGACAAAATGGGAGCTGTACGCTACAGTTGCCCGATCCGGATCTATCTTGGTAAAGTTGGTCACAATAGATCTAATAGTATCCAAGTCATGTCGCTATGAAAATAATTTTTTACAATTTGAAATTCAGTGGCTGTAGCTGCTATAGTCTCTGACAGACGGACATTGCTACATCGTTTCCGGTGTTGACGCTGTCGAAAACGCCTCCATATATGTACCTGTTGCATACATTTCGCTTCTTACAAAACATAAAGTCTACTACTCTTTTTTTATACACTCTGCAAGAGGATACAGACAGAAGGAGGCTTGGCAGACCTCATAAAGTATGAATGTATATACCGAGTCGATATTGTCATGTCCGTCTGTCTGTCCGCATGAACAAATAGATTTCAGAGATGAGAAGAGAATTTAGTCAGTATCGACTACAGATTAAGTCAGTCAATACAAGAATCTTTGCAACAATGAGGCAAAACCTGGACACCCCTCGAAAAAATATGTTTTCGGCGAATTTCTCTCTAACTATGGCACTTGGGAATACCAATATTGGTACGAAGTTTCCTGGGTACAGCATAAATGCATTATCATTTAAAATTTTGGGATGCCACACTCACAAGAAACAAACGAATTTTCAAACTTTAATGCCATTTTTAAAGCATTTGTTTAAACAAATAGTTATGTACATACAGACAAATATGTATATGTGTGTTCGATTACGCATTTTATATTTTTGTTTCAACGTGTGCTAATACAAGCACTGTATACCCATTTTTAAATATAATCGGGGAAAAAATGCAGAATGTATTATATGGTCAGGCGTGCTCGACTGTACCTTTATTTCCTAATTTGTATACTCTTGCAGAGGGTATATTGTTTTTGTCACGAAGTTTGTAACGCATTGAAGGAAGCGTTTCCGACCACATAAAGTATATATATTCTTGATCAGCATCAACAGCCGAGTCGATATAGCCATGTCCGTCTGTCTGTCCGTCTGTTTCTATGCAAGTTTTAAAGCTATCTTAATGAAATTTGGTACAGGCCTGTATTTTCTCTGCACGCAGTTCATATGTAAAAATCGGCTAGATCGGACCACTATATCATATAGCTTCCATAGGAACAATCGGTTGAAAATGCTTAGTATGAACATTTTCGGTGTCTATTGACCGATTTCAACGAAATTCACGGAGAGTGTATTTCTCATTGTCCCCCATCTGTTGGGCAAATTTCATCCAAATCTGACCACTATATCATATAGCTTCCATAGGAACAATCGGTTGAAAATGCTTAGTATGAACATTTTCGGTGTCTATTGACAGATTTCAACGAAATTCACGGAGAATGTATTTCTCATTGTCCCCCATCTGTTGACCAAATTTCATCCAAATCGGACCACTATATCATATAGCTCCCATAGGAACAATCGGTTCAAATGCTTAGTATGAACATTTTCGGTGTCTATTGACGGATTTCAACGAAATTCACGGATAATGTATTTCTCATTGTCCCCCATCTGTTGACCAAATTTCAAGTCGGACTACTGTATCATATAACTAGCATAGAAATAATTGGTTAAAAAAACCAAATTAATGCAATATTCATGACTGCAAGGGTATTTAATCTTCGGCGAGCCGAAGATAACCGTTTTTTTTTTTTTTTTTTTTTTTTTGGTTTATTATGGTATATTATCGTTAACTACTTTGGCACTAAACACGATTTTAGAAAAAGAAAAATGTTTAACAAATTATATTTGCGTGTACTTTGTATCTCGGTGTGACAAATTACTAATAATAAAAAACTTAGATGCACTTGTTTAACAACATTGCTTTAAAGGGTGAAAAGTCTAATTTTTTTTTTGCAATTGAATTTAAACTTTGACTACGTTCTTTCGCGACAAGCTAATGGTATTAGTATATTGTTCTATGAATTTTAGCAATATCAACATTCAAAATTAAAATTTACATTTACATACAAAAGAAAATACTGGCAGTAGTTAAACAACTTATGAATAGCTACGGCACGTGCCGGTTAATATGGGTAAAGAGTCTTTTAATCCTTTTTTCCTATTTGTAATGCAGTCAGGTCCTTTGATATGATTAGTACGGTAAACAGGCTAATAAACTAAGTGATAACCATCCAGATTGTTTTTGAACCGGGAAATCGTGGCGTTGTCAAGCGACCCTTCCACAAATTCATCAAGGGGGTACTATATTCTACTTTTAGACCTTGTACTCACAAAGAGCACAGAGGTCTTTTGGGCTTGTCTGAAAAAATGTTGCGATTCAGGCAAAATAAGGAGAGCCAAATCCCATATTGCTTTTAAAAAGAGTAGAGTAAAACCATATAATATGTGTATGGTACAATTGTCACTATTCTCACCAAATTTGATCCAGATCGGACAGCTCGGGTCGCTCGACTGTAGCCTTTCTTAATTATTTACTAGTCAACATCAACACGCAAATCGATAAGGCAATAATAATCTAATAGCTGACCTTAGTCAAATATCAATGTTTACTAAAAATCGCTTTCTTGATATTTGCGATGTTTAAACAAAAATCATAAAGTGCAGAAGAGTTTTATATATCCTGGTTAAATTCGATCTGAATCACACGACTTTATTACTATTACTCACATTGGATAAATTCGTTAAAAATTACATATGCCTGTTTAAAATTGTTTAATTATTAGGATATTCAAAGCAAACGTATCCCAACCCCATGCTCAAAATAGAATAAATTTTTGTCAGAATCGAACATGTATGAAGCATATTAAAATCGAAAATGTTTAATGAGCCCTCACGTTAATTACTCCAGAACAACTTTGGGGTCTTTCACTGTCGGCCTACTTGAATGTTAACAACGAATAAGTTTGTTTTTTGTTTATTTTCAAGCTTGTCAAAGTGAGTATTTTTTATTTAATCAAAGATCGCCACATGATGTCCTTTTTGACAAGTTAAACATTTGAATTTGACAGGGGGGAAATGACATGAATATTAAGACGGGGCGTAACGAATGTGCTGCACTGAAGCTGATTTTGACAATTTGGTCAGCGCTTATGCTCTTACATCATTAGCTTATTATTGCGTGCCTGGCTTTTCCTGAAGCTACAGGGGCAGTAATTAACTTTCTGCCTTTTCGAGACAAGTTATAAAATTGGTATGGCGAAAACACAATTCAGTAAATTTGCAGAAACAGTTGCATTTAATTAGCCAACTGCTGCTTAATTTCTAATTTACATTGGCATGACCATACTTTTTATACTCTCTGCAAGAGTATATTGGGTTTGTGCAAAGTATGTCATCTTGATCAGCATCACAAGCCGAGTCGATATAGCCATACTCGTCTGTCCACCTGTCTGTCTGTCTGTCCGTATGAACAAACAGATTTCAGAGATGGTAAGAATAACAAATTCGAGCTTGGTCTCAATCGACTACATATGATATTTAGTTAGTCAATACAAGAATCTTTGTTTATTCCGATGCCATTTGTTTGGAGACATATCACATCACACTATTCTGAAAGTTGCATAAGAATCCTACTATAAACAAGAGAGCTATCACGTAACATAGTTTATGTTATTTAACTGCAATATCACTGAATTCGCGCAAGGGAGACAGAAACATACAAGTATATGCTCGAACCACTTACAATAGAACACATAGATGCGTCAAACTCAATATTTTTTGAAAGCAAACGGTAGCCTACTTATGGACCCCCACAGAACTTCGGAAAAAAGCCGAACGCATAGGAGACGAAAATAAAGTTAGTCTGATTCAGTCAGCGAAACTATGAGCACACAGATATGTCGCTTGTGCTCTTGTTTCGTATTTATATGTTTGTCTCTTTCTGGCATCATCTTTCTTTTCTTCCCTCACCTTGCTCGAGACCGGCTTAAAACCATACATATCCCTAAAATAGATTTTGGACTCCCAAGCTCGATCGCTATTTTGTCGAAAACACCGATTTTTGCAGCGAGCCAGTTGCTGAAAAAAGCTGTTGCAAAGTGTGTGTATCTGGCATGCCAGAAAGAGACAAACATATCAATATGAAACGAGAGCACAAGCGACGTAGACGTAGTCGTCTAGAATTCGGTTTATTTCTTTTTCAAATTCAAAGCTTTGATATAAATTTTTGGCTATATATTCTTCAGTCACCGATTTCGAAAATAATTATATTGGTGTATCCACTAATTATTGTGTCCTTTAGAAAATTAATGGCCAAAATAAGATAGTTTAGTAATTCTGTGACGTTTGAAAACATTTGTTGACTTTTGCATTGCGCCAAGAAATGGTTTTAAAAATATCATATACATGAGAATCGTGTTGTCGAACATGTCGCTTAATAATTGGGCCTTTAGACACTTCTTGATCTGCGCTGCCATATTAAAATGAAGTTTTAATTCATTCCATTCATCATCAGTACTGAACAATTTAGTTTTAATTCAACCACAATGAACAACTCAACACTGGATAATCCGAAAAGAATGATGATTGTTCAGTAGACAAAAAAGCGGATAAAAATCAATTTATAAGCAAGTTATCTTCAGCTCGCCGGAGAATAAATACCCTTGCAGTCATAAATATTGCGTTAATTTGGTTTGAATCACCAATTATTTCTATGGTAGCTATATGATTTGGATGAAATTTGGTCAACAGATGGGGCACGATTAGAAATTGACTCTCCCTGAATTTCGTTGAAATCGGTCAATAGACACCGAAAATTTTCATACCCAACATTTCAACCGATTTCCTATGAGAGCTATATGATATAGTAGTCATCTTACAAATGATCTGCGTAAAGAGAGAATACACATCTGTGCCAAGTTTCATTAAGATAGCTTTAAAACTGAGAGACTAGTTCGCATAGAAACACACGGAGAGACAGACGGACAGACTCGGCTGTTGATGCTGATCAAGAATATATATTCTTTATGTGGTCGGAAACGCCTCCTTCAATGCGTTACAAATGCGAAAAAAGCTGATTTGGCAACATTGGTTCGAATGTTTTCGCTGCCTGTCTGACGTCAGCGCTGCTCGCAGACGCTGCCGTGCCGACCCATGCTTTACATACATACATGTATATGTGCATACACATAATTGCAAACGAATGTGTATTTGTATGTATAACATGTAAATGCTGATAATCGGTATGTTATTGAAAGTGGTGCAACTGGTAGAGTTGCGGTGCGATGTGAAATCTTTGTCTGAGGGTCGTAGGTTCGAATGCTGACAATGAGAACTGCTAATTTAATTTTTTTTAAATATCAACTCAAAATGTACATGTAAATTTTAATTTTTAAATTTTAATTCAAATTAAATACAAATGCGCATTGCTATGGAAGTACGGGGTCTTGTACAGTCGGCTCGCTCTTTCTTACTTGTTCAATTTTACACCCTCTAATCAAAAAATATATTTATATGGTACAATGCGCAGTAAAACAAGTACGCGGACTGTTACAGTCGTCTTGCTCGACTGTAGCCGTTCTTAGTTGATTCAAAATGACTTACAATGTGAGTTCATTTAAGTGATCGACGACTGATTTTAAAGTAATCTTTCTTTTATTGACTTAAATTATGCACACGCTTCTAATAACCTGAGATAAACAAGAAAGGAAAGTACAGTCGAGCACACCCGACCGTATAATACTCTCTGCATTTTTTTCCCGATTAAATTATTAAAATCGGTATCGAGATATTACAATGTTCAGTACTTTCACTAAAACACTTTGTATGTCAGCAAACACACATACGAATGGCAATATATGATGCATATATGTATCTATGTATGTGTGTATTCGGCGAGGCCAGCGATTGCGGGCAGCGCTGCTGTCACACAAGCAGCGAAAACGTTCGATTACGCTTGTATGTTTCTGTCTCGCTTACACTCATACCTTGATATGGCATTCAATTATCAATATTGTAACGCTTCTAGTTTTCTTGTTTATATTCCGATTTCAATGCGCCTTTTTAGGATAGTTTAATATATGTATTTAGCCTCCACTCGAATTATACAATTACAATGCTGTACTACATGAACAAATGCCTAAAAACGGAACGAAAGCTTAGAATTATTTTAATGTATTGTGGGAAAAATGGGCGTGACAGTCCAAAATTTTAAATGCCAATGCATTAACGCTGTCGATAGGAACCTCCATACCAGAAATGGTGATCCTAGGTGTCATGGTTACTGAGATATTCGCAGAAAACACAAATTTTTTCCGAGTGTCCAGTTTTTTGCTCATTGTGGGCAAAGATTCTTGTATTGACTGACTAAATATGTGATCGATTGAGACCAAGCTCGAACTTGTAGCTATTACCATCTCTGAAATCTATTTGACCATTCGGGCAGACGGACAGACAGACGGACATGGCTATATTGACTCGGCTTGTGATGCTGATCAAGAATTTATATACTTTATGGGGTCTGCCAAGGCTCCTTCTGGCTGATACATACATTTGCACAGATCCAATACACTTTTGCAGAGAGTATAAAAAGGATGCTATAGTCGTATCATGAATTTAGGATATTCTTTACTTAGTTTTAATATGTGATTTACAAGGTGCTATTCGTATTTAGTTGTCTGATTTGAATCAAACTTGGTCAGTACTTCTTGGACGTGTACATCCTGCGTTTCAGATAGCATAGCTAACAATAAAATGTTCATACCAAAATATGCTATCGTAGTTTACGTTTACATAAAGGTAAAACCACCTGAAGTGAGTGTGTCCAAAAAGCAAATACAAATTTAAACTCCTTGGGCACTTTATATTTCATATCACCGAAGTATTAGACCATTTTAGCAATTATTTCTTTGAGAGTCTTGTGTTCATATTTATAGACGGACGAACGGACACGGCTATTGACGCGAATAAGGAATATATATAACTTCTGCGGTCTACCTCCTCTCTATTACATATATGCATTTCAACGATTAAAGTACCATTTTACTCAAAGAGTAACGGGTAAAATAATGGAAAGTTCGTCAAAGATTGGAGAGTTACTTACCTCTACCGCTACGTCCCACGAAACGCAAATCATTAAATTTGGCAACACTATTTTTCATCTGAGCAGTATAGTTTCGCAATTCGGCACAGCAATTTTCATCGTTACCCGCCCTTATAGTCACATATGTACCATCACCGACGTCTGCTAGGGCGACTACTTTAAAGGCTAACGGCAGAGTTTTGTTTGACCGCCAATGGGTGGGAAGAGCGGAACAAAGATAGTACGGATTACTCGTTCGCACTATAAATTAAAAAAGATTTACAATTCAAATATCAGGCATTGCAAACAATAAATTTAAAATATTTTAATTTTACTCAATCTTGAATTTTAAGCTGGTAGCAAGTAGTTTGGGGATAACCGGATAACCTAAAATACATACGAAATGTTTTTAGCTCTGCTGTATGTTTTTCTTCTTTTCTCTTCTTTATTTGACGAAATACTGCAAACTACTTTTAAAGACAACTTAATCTAGACAGATAGCAAAAATTTTTTTTTACAATGGCTGATTTGAACCACAGGATCATGAGATACAGGGGATACAGGACTTAAGTGCAGTGACTATTACAGATGTATATGGAAATTTTGTAGGTTTTATGTGAATATTCGGATCAAAAGATTTTGAGAATGGCTAGCTGTGTAGTGCAGGCTAATAAAAGCTTTTATTGATAGGTATTTTAGAATAGTCAGATATGTCATGTTAATAATTCCAATCTTACACACATTTTTTTATATCTCTGGATTGTGAAATCAGTGCTACACTCAAGATAAAACCCCCATTATTCGGTTCACTTTCCTAAGCATCATAGTTATGCTATATATGTTTGTATGTATATATACATATATAATATTATATATACATATATAATATATATATATATATATATATATATATATATATATATATATATATATATATATATATATATATATATATATATATATATATATATATATATATATAGATAAGTTTGGTTAGTTTCTGAGATCCAGGTGTTAACATGAATGGACGGACGGAAGGAAAATATATATATATATATAAACTCAAAACTAACCAAACTTATCCAACATTATCAGTATAATATGAATATAATTATCCACATAATTTTTGATCTGGATTGGACGGCTGTATCCTATAGCTTTTCAATGTCAAATTGTTCGAAAATTTTAGAGCTAAATGAGAAAATGTGGTCTACGGGGTCTTTTACGTCGGTTTGTTCGATTGAATCCATTCTTATTTGTTTCACCTTTGCGGAGCCTGATGGGTGCTTGGAAAAAAGGAAAACACGCCTTTTCATATTTTTAAAAATTATTATTGGAAATTGTCTTATGTTTTGCAAGCTTACAAGATTACACGAACAATAACTTAGTAGCAAATGAGTACAGTCTAATAAGTGTGCTTAAATAGTATTTCAAAGAAGCGGATGAATCGCATGGCTGAAAGACTTTGGTATCAATAACACTTATCGACATTATTTTTCGGGATATTAAATTACATAAGCAACCAAGAAAACAAAAGAAGTGTAAATGATATAATGATATCTATTATTGACAATTGACACACGTTAATAATTTAATCTCAACCCTTATGTAAATGCAAATTTATATTTAGCATTTGCATCTCAAATTTCGACGAGTTTTGTTTAACTATGTCCGTGAAAGCTTCGTTTGCAAGAAAGTTTGAATATCTTTTTTTTGCATCGGATGTCACTTTTCAGTGATTCAGTAAATTTGTTTCTTTAATGAAAAATTCTTACCCAATTCTCCGGGATGTTCCTTTTGCCTTTCCAATACAAATCTTTCCATCCATAGTAAATCCTGATGTACTACATCGATATTGTTATTATTAGCATTATTGCTATTATTATTATTATTATTATTGTTATTATTATTATTATTATTAATATTATTATTATTATTATTATTATTATTATTATTATTATTATTATTATTATTATTATTATTATTATTATTATTATTATTATTGTTATTGTTATTATTATTATTATTATTGTTATTATTTTTATTCTTGTTTCTGGTACTATTTTTGTTAGTTCCAGTATGAATACCATTGGGCGTGATATTGGTGGATTCAACTGATGGTGAGCCGCTGCTAGCACTGGCACTCGCAGGTACTGCCTCGCACATGGTTGCTGTGCTAGCTTCCTTGTAATCGGCCAGTGCTGACCAGCTCGTTCCTGTTGCTGATGCCGATGATGTAACCATGATCCAATACTTCTGTTACCTTCTCTCCATCTGCCCGCTACACGGCTGTTAATACTTGCTTCTACAGGTTATACGAATGCTATTATTCTTTATTGGTCCTATTTCTGATGCGTACAACTGTTAAATATGCTGTGGTGGGTGCCAATGCATATGATGCAAATGCATTAGAAGTAGGCTTCGCTATGAATTAAATTCGCGTCAACGTAACTTTTTCTGCTGGTGTCGCTCTGGTGTTGTTCTGGTTAAGATATTGAATTGTTGTTTCCGTCCTGTTATCGCTTTCGGAAACTTTGTTTAGCTTAGCTATTTTTATCATAAAACTTGTTATAGTTTGGCATTCAATCACATGCACAAAAACACAAACACAAATTCACAAGCTAACAAAAAAAAATCCAAATATATGGAGCATAGACTGAGTTAAGGCGAAGTCACTGAGATGACAATAGTTGTTATATATTATTTCTGTTATATACAAAATAGATATATCTTGTAACTGGCTACGTATGCATGTTCATCTACACATGTACCTTGCCGGTATGAAGTTGCTACTGCCACAGGCGTTAAACAAAACTGCCTTAATCGTATAGGACCACTCAATGTATACAATAGAATAACAAAAAGCAGTCAATTTAAACAAAGCAGAACTCATATTAGTTTATTTATTTTATTTATTATTAATAAATTTTTTTTTAATCAAAAGTTACTTTTTTTAATAAAAAAAGACACAGTATGAAAATCATACCGGCAAGATATTTTTATTAAAGTTTATTATTATGAATTCAATAATTTGTCATATTTTTAATTCATTGATATTTAGATAAAGTGTCAGAATTGAGTTTTGGAATTTATGACACAAAGCTTGAATAGTAATGAGCTATGTGCATTTGATTTTTAACAAACAAAATATGTAAAAAAAAAACAAAAATCAGGTGCGCCCGTGTGTCGATCTAAATTGTAACTGACACCTAAAGTGGCCTCCAGTGCCGACTTAACCCTTACAGCAGTCAACAGCGGACAGCTAAGCCGAGCTCAACATTCAGTCATCGTCGTCGACGCGATGGTAATATGTAGTAAAAGTTTCCCTGTTCGTGTCGCTGTTGATGTGATAAGCTTTAACTATATGCTGCCAATTCTTTCAGTCTCTGTTTATATTTCCGTCTCTTGTGCTTTCTCTCGTTTATTGTATTCAGCAATTGACGAATACATAGCTGAACTTGCCATTCGCTCTGGCTGCTTCGACATTTGCTCAGTAGTGCGTCTGCGTCGACTACAGCCAATCAAAGGCAAGTTATTCGTGTATTGTACGCACACTATTATAACACAAACCAGTACTGATTGGTCAAAGTATATTGAATATGAGTCTATCTGCACGAGTGTGTGTGTGTTGAATTTCTCGGTGTTGCCGAAGGTACATATGCTTATTTATTTTATTTCAGGGGTGTTGATAAATGCTTACTATTGGGAGGAGCCATCTCTTAAGGTGCTACCAATTGGCGTATACTGTTCTTTGAGCGCACTTCGTATTCAGCTCGTTAAATTTTGTACATGTGTTCGACATTATATACGTGGGCATTAATATAGAAGAGAACAACTCTCAGGTTCGAGAAATTTACAAATCAGTCAAAAGTCACTTGTGTTATTTTATACTAAGTAAACAAGTACGATTTAGAACAATGGTAAATGCTCATAAAATTATTCACTTTGTAGTCCAAGTGCTGATATTATTGCGATAAACCCGATTGGCCTGCGGTCAAATTACACTTGCGGTTCCATAAAAGCAAACCAAGAATTTTTTAAGTAAAAAAAACAAAATAAAATGTGACATGTTTTAAATATTTAACCGGACAACTGATATTAGATTAGCTTGGCTTGGCCATTATTATTTAATGATTATTTTAATACCAGCATTTTCAAAAATAAATCACATGTTAAATAATTTGTAAATATAAATTTATTTATATACAGAAATGAATCCAAATAGCCCGCGTAAATTTTAAAATAAACCCGCAGTTGTCATTGTTTTGACATTGAGTCATAAATTATAATGGGTACTTTTATAACAGCAAACAGTATTTAATTCCAATCTTTATACATATATAATGCTTCAAAATCAATAAACTTTCTTATACTTATTAAAATATGATATTTGACATCGAAATTGACCCCCTTTCAATCAAAAATTAGAGAGATGAAATGTTAAAATAACCCAGATCTTATAACTTTATCGTACATTAAGACATCGTTTTGCGAAATTTTGATTGGCAGGGGGTAAATTTCGATGTCAAATGTCATATTTGATTTAGTATGGAAAAGTTTATTGTTTTTGAAGCTACCTTAACCAAACTTACTGTGAACGTGTAAATTATCGTTTTACACCAAATTACCAACTTTCGTTAAGATGGGACTAAAATTATCATATCATACTGTTAATAATGTGAACTTAGTGCTTAAAAGTTTTTGTTTCTTACGATATTTTAACTAAACTCACAGAGTGCAAGCATCGTATTAACTTACGCAGTCAAACCAAAAATCAATTTAATACGTACATATAACAGCAAATGTCTTAAGATTTAGCATGCGAGCTTTGTTCTACACATTGCGTTTGGTGGAAATTCAATATTTTACCCGTTACTCGTAGAGTTCAAAGGTGAATTGTAATCATTGGCATGTATGTGGCAGGGGAATGAGGCGTGGCAGACACCATAAAGTATATATATTCATGATCAGCATCAATAGCCGAGTTAATATAGACATGTCCGTTTGTCCGTCGTCAGTTTGTTTTTGTTTTTTGACACCACCTCTTTTGGGGGTTCTATCTTCATAGGAAGGTAAAATTACAGGTAAAACTAGAATGTTTAATGCTATATCATATAGCTCCCATTGAAACAAGAGTAAGTGCCATCAAATTTGCATTGAATTTCCGTCTATATGTCAGGCAGGTTAAGCTTATTTCAAATGGTTGCCATGCCCCCTACAGTGTTAGTTGAGCTACCGCAGCCAAACACACATATAATATGTATGGTACCATTGTAACTATCCTCACCAAGTTTGATCGGACAACTATATAATAAAGCTCCCAAAGGACAAATTGGTCGAAAGTCGAAAGGAAAAATGTACACTAGAATAAATTAGGGGTCTTTTACAGTCTGCTCGCTCAAATGTTGCTTTTCTTACTTGTTATACTCTCTGCAAGAGTATATTGGGTTTGTGCAAAAGTATGTAACAGGCAGAAGGAGGCGTGACCGACCCCATAAAGTATATATATTCTTCTCTCCAGCATCAACAACGGAGTCGATATAGCAATGTCCGTCTGTCTGTCTGTCCGCTGTCCGGATGAACACCTAGATCTTTTAAACCACAAGAGCTAGAGCTACCAAATTTGAAATGAAAGTCCGTCTATATGTCAGGCAGGTTGAGTTTATTTCAAATTTTTGCCACGCCCCATACCACTTCCGCAAATTGTAAAAAAAATTATTTTCATTACACTAAGAAACTATCAGAATCGAAGCTATCAGAGCTATCGTAACCAAATTAACACAGTAGGTGTATGATACCACTATAACTATCCTCACCAAGTTTCATCAATATCGGACAATAGCCTATACCTAGTATTTGCTACGCGATCACACAGAATGTGAATATAATTATAAAAAGTACCCTCACAAAATTTGGTCCGAATCGGACAACTACAACATATGAAACAAATTGACAAAAATTTTAAAAATTTTAATTTATTTACACGTGCTTGCAGAAAGAGTTAAATCAGTGTTTATCTACTTAAGCCGTCCTAATTGTAATCAGTGGTGTGGTTCAAGTGATAGACATGCATAAGAGATACATGAGGTCTGCGGTTCAAGCCCCAGCACGGAGAGGCATTTTTTTTCCTATAACATAACATTATACGTAAATGGAATTATAAAAATGTTTTAAATTTATATTTTAATGTATGAGTCATCCTGCTGCTTCCTTTTTCATGTTTATGTATAAAGTGCGCACTACTATGAGTACGGGGTCTTGTGCATTCGGCTCGCTCGACTGTAGCCTTTCTTGCTTGTTATTATTTACTTTTTTTAAATTTTAACAAAAAAGAAAAGTACAGTCGAGCACGCCCAACAGAATAATACTCTCTTCATTTTTTTCCAGGTTAAATTATTAAAATCGGTATCAAGATATTACAATATCTAGTACTTGCATTAAAACACATTGGAACAAAAACAATCTAAGCACAATTACACATACATCTGTTTGTTTGTATGCGAACACACATACGTTTGACATTATATATGCTCATACATGTATGTATGTGTGTATCTGGCGCTGCCAGCGACTGCGGGCAGCAAATACGTATCTGTCTCGCTTGCACTCATTAGTGATATTGCGTTCAATTATCAATATTGTAACGCTTCTAGCTCCCTTCTTTATAGTCTGATTTCAATGCGTATTTTTAGGATAGTTTGATATAGTTAGCCACCACACGAATTATACAATTACAATGCTGTACTAGGCGGAACGAAAGTTGAGAGTTATTTTTATGTGTGAAAAAGGGGCGTGGCAGTCCAAAATTTGAAATGCCAATGCATTTACGCTGTCGCTAGGAACCCCCATACCAGAATTGGTGATCTTAGGTGCTGTAGTTACTGAGATATTCGTCGAAAACACCGATTTTTTTCGAGGTGTGTCTAGTTTTTTGCTCATTGTGGGCGAATGGAGCGTGGCATCAAAAAAAAAAAAGATTCTTGTATTGACTGACTAAATATGTGATCGATTGACACCAAGCTCGAACTTGTAGCTCTTACCATCTCTGAAATCTGTTTGTTCATACGGACAGACAGACAGACGGACATGGCTATATCGACTCGGCTTGTGATGCTGATCAAGAATATATATACTTTATGGAGTCTGCCACGCCTCCTTCTACCTGTTACATACTTTTGCACAAACCCAATATACTCTTGCAGAGAGTATAAAAAACGGTTATCTTCGGCCCGCCGAATTTTAAATACCCTTGCAGTTATGAATATTGCATTAATTTGGTTTCAATCACCAATTATTTCTATGGTAGCTATATGATTTAGAAGTCCGATTCGAATGAATTTTGGTCACCAGATGGGACACGATTAGAAATTCATTCTCTACGAATATCGTTGAAATCGGTCATTAGACACCGAAAATTTTCTTACTGAGCATTACAACTGATTGTTCCTATGGCAGCTATATGATATAGAAGTTCGATTCGACTGAAATTTGGTCATCAGATGGGACACGATTAGAAATTGATTCTCTGTGAATTTCGTTGAAATCGGTCAATAGACACCGAACATTTTTATACTGAGCATTTGAACCGATTGTTCCTATGGGAGCTATATGATATAGTGGTCCGATCTGTTCAATTTTTACAAATGATCTGTGTGCAGAGGAAAAAAAATCTGTACCAAGTTTCATTAAGACAGCTTTAAAACTAAGAGACTAGTTCGCATAGAAACAGACGCACAGACAGACGGACATGGCTTTATCGACTCGGCTGTAGATGCTGATCAAGAATATATATACTTTATGTGGTCGGAAACGCCTCCTCCAATGCGTTACAAACTTCGTGACAAAAATAATATACCGTCTGCAAGGGTATAAGAAGAGCCAATTTCAATAAAAAGAAGGTAAAAATACTGGTTTCTTAGCAATTCATATTTAAATAAAATTTTTTTTTTTTTATTAGTAAATGCATGGGTTTAATAACAAAATAAACGATTTCAGTAACGATTAGTTAACCTGATTTTTTCTTAACTTTCTTCATTTTCTTTCTTAACTTATAAATATGTTTTTTTTTTTTTAATAACATAAGTAATCCAAAAACAATATAATGCAATAATATTTGACATTATATTATATATGTAATATTGAAATCAATTAATTGTCATCAAAAGGAGCCAATTGCAAAAAAAAAACAAGTAAGAAAGGCTACAGTCGATCGAGCCGACTGTAAAAGACCCAGTACTCCCATTATAATGCGCATTTGTATTTAATTTGAATTAAAATTTTATAACGAAATTTAAAAATTAAAATTTATATGTACATTTTGAAATGATATTTAAATAAATTAGCAATTCTCATTGTCAGCATTCGAACCTACGAGCCTCAGACAAAGATTTCACATCGCGCTCTACCAGTTGCACCACGCGCCTCTTTCAATAACATTCGGATTATCAGCATTTACATGTTATGCATACAAATACACATTTGTTTGAAATTAAGTGTATGCACATATGTATGTATGCGTGCCTAGCACTGGTCGGCACGGCAGCGTCTGCGAGCAGCGCTGACATCACACAGGCAGCGAAATTGTAGCTAAATTACATAAACTTTGTAACGTTATAACTTTCTTGTTAATAGGCGGATTTTAATGCCGCGTTCAGGATAGTTTGATATGATATTCTTCTTAACGAATGTTTAATAAACATTTTGTTTTTTAGGGAATTAATGGCTAAAATAAGATAGTTTAGTAATTCTGTGACGTTTGATAACATTTGTTGACTTTTTGCATTGCGCCAAGAAATGGTTTTAAGAATATCATATACATGCGATTGGTGTTGTCGAACATGTTGCTTAATAATTGGGCCTTTAGACACTTCTTGATCTGCGCTGCCATATTAAAATGAAGTTTTAATTCATTCCATTCATCATCAGTACTGAACAATTTAGTTTTAATTCAACCACAATGAACAACTCAACACTGGATAATCCGAAAAAAATGATAGATTGTTCAGTATACAAACAAGGGGAAAAAAGCAAATTTATATTTAAAAAAAAGCCAGAATTCCAGCTGCCCGCTGTTTTGGAATTTTTCCCGTAATTCGACTTTCAAAAAAGCCAGATTTGACGGGAAAAAAGCTGATTTGGCAACACTGATGTTTATTTACAAACACTGTACTATAATATACTATATATACTATACTATACTATACTATATATACTATACTATACTATACTTTATGGGGTCGGCCACTCCTCCTTCTGCCTGTTACGCATATTTCGCTTCTGACAAACAAAATAGACCCTTCTACTCTTTAGAGTACGTGGTCTAAAAAGAGCCAAGAGCCAAGGTTTCAAATCGCCAAGTGTGGCAACCGTGGCCATAACCGCTCTTAACTGGAATGGGAACGGGGTTGTATAATTCCATTTTATCTATTACAAGTAAGGAATATGTTATCTGGAAAATGATGTGTTGTCCGACTACTGTTACATAAGTTTGTAAAGTTGGACAATAACGTTCTTATAAGCTGGCAAGGCTTGTCATTCAGATAAATTAGGTTGCATGAACTCTAATTGCTCTTCAAGCTACTGTGGGTATATTAGCAAATGCCGGCTAGTTTTATTAGCCATGTTAAGCATTTAAGTCTGAAACAAATCTTCCATTCATTTCGCTTCAAAATGTTTACAGTTTTATCTATTTATTACTGACGTTTGATATTTAAGTAATGTCAGCATATAATTCTCGTTCGCCTTCATCTTCTATATTGTTTGAGCCATTGTCATTGCGTAATTAGAATCAAGGACCCCAAATAGGCTGCTTGCAATATTTCCAATGATGTCTTAAGGTGATAGTCGGTTTCTGGTGCGATTAAGGAATCCGTTTTCCATCTTGAATTCCTCTTAGATGTTTAAAGTGCTGATACATTGTCTCACAGGTCTTTCTGTTGTTGTTGAAAACCTTTTCATGTCTTCCCAATACGATGCCAGATCGTAATATGCAATGATTTTCATTTAGGTATGATGATGCGACTCGTTCTTATCCTTTCGAAGTACATTTCAAGTATTCATTACTGTTGTGTCTAGTGACGGTAGTCCGAATGTCTTTAGCTTTTTGGGGACAGTATTCTTGGTGGGAGTGAAATCTTCTTGTTGTGCTGCACGTTTTTAAGGTAACTCAGCTGTTATTTTGTCTTCTGATAGTAGTGGTCACAGTCTTTTAATATCTGCGCATCTTTCTGGGTTGTTTGGTCCATAGCACACATTGATGATCTTACCCATGAACCATTGCATACTTGGAACGTTGTCTTCCTTTTACCTGTAACATACTTTGCACAAACCCAATATACTCATGGAGAGAGAATAATTGGTATAAAGGAAAGTATGAATTTTATTTATTTCTATTATAAAAACCCCCTTTTTGTAAAACAAAGTAAAAAAACGTAAACACTACTTTTAAATAAAGAACAAATTGCAACTTCCTTAAACTTAATTTATTGTTGGACAGGCAATCGCGGAAAGGCTTGGCAGCGTGTGTGTGGTTTAAGCGAGACGAAAATACGAACTGGCCTGCCGCTCGCGACATCTGCATTGCCGAATACAAATCAAACTTACGCTAGCTTAAGTATAACAGTTTGGTGCGTACACTACTGGATCAATAATTTCAGTAATTAAAGTTTTTTTCAATTTTTTTTCCTTGTTTAACTATTGTCCAACATCCTTCATCAGCCGCCGGCTGATCTGCCGCATGTCCAGTCCTCCGACGAGAGGGCCTCCTTTGAGATAATCCTCCACTCCATCTTCCTTCCGCGGAGAACTGAAGGCAGCTTTGCTTCCTTCGGGATGAGTCCTGGAACTCCTTCACCAGGCTCCCTCACGAAAATGTAAATGTGGCTCCTCCCTTCTCCAAGTATCGCGTGCCACGTCGAGCGAATAAGCTGTACGCTGTTAAAATGAGAGGTTTAGTGGATCGTGCTGTAAATACAATATGAACAGCATTTGATGCAAAACACACGAACACCGCTGTATACACTATTGGCGGGGCTCGTCTTCTTTTTTTCCTGCACATCTGTGGCACCGCACAACTCTATACCTAGATGCATCAAGAGATTCGTCTTTCAAAATCGTCCGACTTTTGATTGCATATAGTCAGCGATTGCAATCTTACTAAGTAGATAGGCAAACGAGTACTAAGTATTCTTTGAACGCTTGAGGCCATTGTCTTTTTGCCTTGCAACGAGGCCGAACGAACTGATCGAGTTTCTGAACGGTACACCTTCTTGACCACAAATCGACTGGATTTGATGATGTTGGTCCATGTCTCCAAGATACATTATTGGCCGTCTCTTCGAGGCCTGCAACTCGATTGGCTACAAATGTTGCTAGTATTGAAGGGGAAGTTTTTACACAATGTAGTGCGGATTCTGAATCATTCCTCGCACTCTCGATTCGACATCGGTCCAACGCGTATATTTGGGCTAAAATATACGCGAAAGATTCTGACAATGTTTTGCGCTTGGTGGAACTTAATTTGGCGAAACTACCAACCAAGTGATACCGAAAAGTATCCAACCTTGGGGTCCACCTCATGCCAAGCGTTCTTGTCGAATCGGCATCATTGGAAATCCAAAGTTTCTCATTTCCACCTTCTTCTAATACGTTATAATGGTTCGACAACCATTTTGCCAATTGAACTTTGCCCGTTTTAATATCTGCCGTGAGGGCAGGTCGGTTCAGACGGAACCTACGAAATGAACCAAGTTGATCCCTCTGAATCGCAGGTCCCACCAGTAATTCCTTGAGAGAGTATGACGACGTTTTCTTACACGACACGTCCACTGCTACTCGAAGTTTGGTGGAATTGCTTTCAGGTCTCAGGACGCACTGGTGTGGAAAAGTGTTACGTGGTCCTGGTGGAACTTCTGTATCTTTGAACATGCGACCAACGTCAAGATTTACGTTCATGAAACTCACATATACATCCTCGAGTTCCAAGGTCATGGGAACAACATGTCTTTTGACAATTTGTGACAACCCCAGCACTTTGGGATCAGTCGTGACTGACAAATTGACACCAAAGTGTCCAGCGGTCAATTCTAGAATGCTGTCCCGAGAGCTTTGTTTGCAAACGATGTGCTCCGCAGAGGAATTTGCCGAAGCACTTTTCTCCGGGACAACTTCGACCTCACAGTGTCGATCTGCACTGTCTTCAAAACGAACATCTTTTCTATGTCGCATCACGGAGCAACAAATTGGGCTTTTGGTAAGCATTTTCTTGCACCGCCCTGATGCCACCCAACCAAACAACGTCCTTTGTAGTAACGGACCACCATTCGCCAATCGAATTTGTCCGTTACGAAGCATTTCAAAAAAGGAGTCGGCTCCCAGAAGTATATCTATTTTCTGGGGTTTGTGGAACTCAGGGTCAGCCAGTTCAACATTTGCTGGGATCTTCCACCTATTGATGGGAAGATCACAATCTGGCTGCCTGCTACAAATCGATTTCAGCACCCAAAACTCGGCGCTGAACTGATGTCGCGATACACGAGACGAAACTATTGTCGAGACTTTGCCTTTTGCAGTCAATCTCGACTGTCCAACCGACTTGACGGTTAAGCATTTGTTTTTACGTTGAAGGCGTAAGGCTTCAGCGAGGTCTTCCGTCATGAAGTTAACCTGTGATCCTGAATCCAACAAGACTCTAGCGTTTCGATTCTTACCGAAACTGTCTTGAACTTTGACAACAGCCGTTGCCAGGATAACCTGATCGGTTTCGCTAGCATAATGATCAACATGGGCAGGATGAGCAGAAGCCTGTGATGTTTCTATGAGTGCGTATTTGTGAAGGAGAGTGTTGTGAGGACGAGAACAAACTCTACACTTCGACGCAGTTCAGTTGGACACTCTGTGTCCCGAATGTAGACAATTTATACAAAGTTGACTGGATTTTGCGAAATTAAATCTTTCGTCAACTGGCAAATCTGCGAACCCTTGGCAGTTTCCAATCACATGGTTGGCACTGCAAAAGTTGCACTTAGGTTCCACATCTTTCTCCACATTCGTGCATGCAAATGATGATTTTCTAGCATGTTCCTTGTCGGATTTCTGCTTCATCCTGGACTTTGAACTTTCTTCAGCAGATAAGTGCTGATATCGCCTGTTCAAAGCCACAACGCAATCGGCCCATTTCGGCAATGTGTTATAGTCAAGTTGCTCCTCATACTTCGACTTCGTATGAGGATCCACCTTTGACATAACTAAATGGATTAAAATTGCGTTAGCGAAATCCTCCTCATTTCCAACCGACATTAGCGAATCAAAAATGGCCGATACCGAGTCAACCATTGTGCGAATTCCAACTGCTGATGGCTTGGACATCGGCTCAATGTCGAACAACTGAGCGAGAGTGTCAAAGAAAATCAGGCATTTGTTGTCGTACACTCGACTTAAACTTTCTAATGCCTTTGGGTAATTAGCGTCAGAGACCTGGAAGGCTCTGATGGTCCCTAACGCCTCATCCGATAAGCACGAAATCAAATGATTGAATTTCTCAATATTTGATAGCGAGCGATCGGAGTCTACTAAACTGTTGAACAGACCGATAAATTGTCTGTATTCCGAATGCTTACCACTGAACTTGGGCAACTTAAGTTTGGGCAGGTGAGAGTGGTGAGAGAGTGAAGGCACAGTTTCAGATGCCTGGTACGCACTAAGGGCAGACATGTATGACGATCGAGCCAAAATACACGTTTCCTCAAGCATTGCGCGGCTAGTATTGTCAGGATCTATCGAATCGATCTCTGACTGCAGATCCATAGCCTTTGAAATGTATGAATTAAGAATATCTAGCCGGCACTGAATTTCGAACTTACTTGGAGTCACCATTTTATTAACGAGTGAACTCCTTTGGCGCTCTATGTCGCTCTCTACTTTTTCCAATTTAACAAATAATTGACTTAAACGAGCACTAAGGCAAGTTTCGTCGACATCTACTATAGTCTCATTATAATCTACTTTGTGTGCCATATTGACTAATTAAACGTTGGCTCTATTCGAATGCACTTAAGTGTACTGTCACAAGACAGTAGCTGTTCAATATAAACGAATCGAAGAGTAATCAGCTGGCTAACTACACTTCTCGAATAGCAGAGCTAACAACAACTAATCAAACGCAGGCGTATGCAAATAAGCGCTGACAACAAAAACAAAGTAACAATCTACCCAAACGCACCAGCTGATTAGCGATATTCCAACTATTCTACTGCACACTCAGTAAAAACAACAACAGCGCATGCACAGGTAGACAAACGATGCGATCTACCAACAACAACAGCGCATGCGTAGGCAATGATGCGATTTACCAACAACAACTAACGGGCTTGCAGTTAATCAGCGTACGTTTGTATGTTTGCTAGCGCGACACAAACAAGCAAAGCAGAAGCAAAGAAAAAACACTAATAAAGTGCAAGCTAACTACCGCAAGCCAAATCCAACAGCTGTATGTATGTATGTAAACGCGAACTGCGCTTTGCTTATGTGCAAATTATGTGCAAAGAACAAAGGTCAAAAAACCCACCACCGAAATATGTCGATATTGGCGAATAACGAAATCAAAGAGGAACGGCTAACGTTGATATGCCAAATAAATATAACAAATATATTTGCACTAGTTAAGTGTTTTGTTTTTGTTTATGTTTTTTTTTACATTTGTTTAATTCAATTTGTGTGTTTTGCTTCAAATTGCTTTTCAATAAATCACAAATATATCAGTGCCGAAACACAGTATCTCTAATGTGCAACAAATGGAGCAGTACTTTTATGTACGTTCGAACATGTAATGTGCAGCTTATATGCTTGCACTTTCTATATTCTCCTGCACTGACTCGTTTGGGCACTGTTACCTGATCAGAAGAGTCGCTCTTGGACTCAATTCTGGGATTATCTCCAAGATGGGCGTCTTCGACTCCTGGCTGTTCAAATCCAAAATTCCACTAAAGTTAACAGCTCCAGGGCAATCCAGCAACAACAATCGAAACCGACACACACCGCCAACCAAGCCTAGAAATGTCTTATAGACCAACGAACGCGATTGAAAGTCCCTGCTCGGGCGCCATGAAAAATCGTAAACTACTTTAAATAAAGAACAAATTGCAACTACTTAAACGTTACAATTTATTGTTGGACAGGCAATCGCGGAAAGGCTTGGCAGCGTGTGTGTGGTTTAAGCCGTTCGCGACATCTGCATTGCCGAATACAAATCAAACTTACATGCTAGCTTAAGTATAACAGTTTTAGTGCGTACACTACTGGACAATTCAATAATCTCAGTAATTAAAGCTTATCCTAACAATTCCTTTTTTTCTCCTTGTTTTAGTACTTGCATTAAAACACTCTGAAACAAAAACAATCTAAGCATAATCAAACATACATCTGGGCGTGGCAGTCCAACATTTTAAATGCCAATACTTTTACGCTGTCGCTAGGAACCTCCATACCAGAATTGGTGATCCTAGGTGTCATGGTTACTGAGATATTCGCAGAAAACACCAATTTTTTTCGAGTGTCCAGTTTTTTGCTCATTGTGGGCAAATATTCTTGTATTGACTGACTAAAGATGTAATCGATTGACACCAAGCTCGAACTTGTAGCTCTTACCATCTCTGAAATCTGTTTGTTCATACGGACAGATAGACGGATATGGCTATATCGACTCGGCTTGTGATGCTGATCAAGAATATATATACTTTAAGGGGTCTGCCACGCCTCTTTCTGCCTGTTACATACTTTTGCACAAATCCAATACACTTTTGCAGAGAGTATAAAAATAAAATTACACCGGTCAACTGGGGAAACAAGCACTAAACTGCGAAAATATTAACACTATTTGAATTCAAAAAAAAAGGCCAGATTTCCAGATAGGGGACGAAGCACTTAAAAACAGGACACTTCTGACTGAAAAAGGCCAAATCGGCAACACTGCTGCAGAAGCAGATAGGTTATTACCAGACTTCGTCATATGTGACGCCGACAACTTAACGCCAGCAACTTGTGAAGTTCATGAGATAAAAAATATTTCGGAACAACAGTAACATGAGGCTAAAAATTCTAGTATAGCGAAATCAAGACTAAGATATCAAACGAAGTCCAATACTTGGAGGACTTGGAGATGCTTTATGTCGCTTCAAAGCGGGTTTCTGACCATCAAGCCAGAAATGTTCACTAAGCGGGAAAAAAAAGATGTCTTGGATGTTAAAGATGCGGAAGGTTTGATTCGGCCTTTTTCAGGCTATGACAGCTACTCCGTTTTAATGTGGACTCGAGGAGATTATGAACGTAAACAATGTTAGTTTTATGAAGCAATTTATTTATGCTTAACGTTTATTAGCCGGATCTGATCAGTTGTATATGCGCAACATCGGTATTTTCAGCTGGAGGGAGAAGTCTGAAGAAAAGTTGGAGAAGTGAACCACAATTGCTGCTACACCATTTATGGATTTATGAATTTTTCTTGGTGAGCAGAGATGTATTGTGACTTTAATGTCAATATTAATATAGAAAAAATCTAAGAATTTAATGTTCAAGCACGAACATATTGTATTATATTAACAGAAATTAACAACGCGGCGATTATGTTAAGAAACGATGTAAGCCGCAAAATGTCTCATCTTAGACCATATTTGTTTATCTATGCTTGCGACCTGTTTCCCTGTTTGGCAACGAAGCTTAAGATAAAAATACATCTATTTATAAAACCACGCTCTATCCTGTGCTTGGGGTACAATATCTTAGAGGAGAGCTGTGCTCCGATGTTATTTTGTAGCTATATAAGGCCTAGGATTTAAGAAATAAGATCAGTTCTTATTTCTCAACCATACAAGTCTTGATGTCCATTTATTCATTGGTCCTTCGAGCATTCTGTTGTTTCCATCCACCAGTGGTAAGAACACAGAATTTTAAACCAGCACCGTATAGTGATGTACTGAAGGTTGCTAAATATTGATCTGTTGCTATCATAAGAAGCACAGTACTGATGGTTCTTGTTTTCTCCTTGAGGAGGCAGAGTGAGGGATGTTTGTTTGCGTTCGAGAATCTATCTCGACGGGAAAAAATTATAGCGTTTCCGAGGATTACATCGGAAAGTGACAATGAGAATACCAACGATCCAAACAGATATCGAGTAGCAAGGATCAACAATCAGCAGCAGCAGCGTCAACAGCGCCAACATCAGCAGCAACGCCAGCAGCAGCGTCAACAGCGCCAACATCAGCAGCAACGCCAGCAGCAGCGTCAACAGCATTAACAGAGACAACAACAAAATGTGGTAAACGTGGTTTAAATGTCATTTTAATTTGAATTGAGTAACCGCCGTTTCTGTGGCCCTTTACAGAATGTTCAAGCACGAACATATTATATTAACAGAAATTAACAACGCGGCGATTATGTTAAGAAACGATGTAAGCCCCAAAATGTCTAATCTTTGAATATATTTGATTATCTATGCTTGCGACCCGTTTCCATGCTTGGCAACGAAGCCTAAGATAACTAGTAAGAAAGGCTACAGTCGATCGAGCCGACTGTAAAAGACCCAGTACTCCCACAGTAATGCGCATTCGTATTTAATTTGAATTTCAATTTTATAACGAAATTTAAAAATTAAAATTTATATGTACATTTTGAAATGATGTTTAAAAAAAAAAAAATTAGCAATTCTCATTGTCAGCATTCGAACCTACGACCCTCAGACAAAGATTTCACATTGCGCTTTACCAGTTGCACCACTCGCCTCTTTCTATAACATTCCGATTATCAGTATTTACATGTTATACATACAAGTATATACTCGTTTGAAATTATGTGTATGCACATACGTATCTATGCGTGCCTAGCACTGGTCGGCACGGCAGCGTCGCAGCGTCTGCGAGCAGAGCTGACGTCACACAGGCGGCGAAATTCCAGCTAAATTACATAAACTTTCTAACGTTGTAGTTCTCTTGTTAATATACGGATTTTAACGCTTGGAGGATAGTTTGATATGATATTCCTCTTTACGAATAATTAATTACAAACACTGTACTATTTGACTAAATGTCTTAAATCCTGGTTTGAAGTTTAAAAGTTTTTTTTAGCTCATATGAGAAAAGGGGGCGTGGCAGCTAAAAATATTGAATGGCATTGCATTAAGGCTGTCTGTAGGAGCCTGCATAACGGAATTATTGTTCCTAAGTGCCATAGTTACTGAGATATTAACCTAAAACATAAATTTTTTTCGAGGTGTGTCTGGTTTTTTACTCGTTGCGGGGGCGGTAAGGGGCGTGGCAACAATTTGAAAAAAAATTGATCTGCCTGACATAATAACAGACTTTCATTCCAAATTTGGTGGCTCTAGCTTTTGTAGTTTAAAAGATCCAGGTGTTCAGACGGACATGGCTATATCGATTCGTCTTTCGATGCTGATCAAGAATATATATACTTTATGGGGTCTGCCACGCCTCCTTCTGCCTGTTACGCACATTTCGCTTCTGACAAACCTAATAGACCCCTCTACTCTTTTTTGGAGTACGGGGTCTAAAAATACATCTATTTATAAAACCACGCTCTATCCTGTGCGTGGGGTACAATACCTTAGAGGAGAGCTGTGCTCCGATGTAATTTTGTAGCTATATAAGGCCTAGGATTTAAGAAATAAGGTCAGTTCATTTTTGTGCTCAACCATACAAGTCTTGGTGTCCATTTATTCAGTAATGTAGAAATATGTTTTGGTAGACATTTATTTGGAGAATGTTACGGATTGTTGATTCTTAGATATTTGATTTACTCCTGTAAAAATGTAATGAATCAAAGATAACAGATGACCATTGGACTTATTGATACAACTCATTTTCATTGCTCACCTAGAGAAAAAGAGAGAGACAGAGAAAGAGCGGAGATTAGAAAAGAAAATAATACGACCTATGGAATGCCCATATGCATCTCCAATCGTATGTGTGTCGATAGAAAACTGAATAAACTCACTGTCCGTGTCAATTTCCCATTGTCCCTTATAGAGGATTGCTAAGAGTATCTAGGAAGTAGAGGAGTATTTAGACATTTTGGGTAAGCTTACGGATCAAATAAATGATTATAATCTTGAGATGATTCCCATTTCGAGTTTTGGGCGAATACCCTGTGCCCGATAATTTGAAAAGTTTGTATTCATGTTTAGGACTATTTTCATATATTCACCACTTTGTATTCTTAAAGAATGGAGGTCCTTTTCCTCTTAACAATATGCAAATGGAGTTTTCTAATGCATTAAAGTAAGCTTTGTTCAATCCACCGGTACTAGCAATATTTAGTCCCAATAGAGATACAGAGCTGCACACTGATGTCATTGCACGCTATTTGGAGCTATACCTTTGAAGAAACATAACATAACAAAATTTTGTTATTACAAGTAGAACAAATGAGAGACCCCGATATCAAAAAAACTTGGTACTTATTGGAAAATGCTGAAATTCTAGGTTTTGAGCTCGTAGATGGAATAGTGTACCAAATTATTGAATCGGACGAATTTCCGTATGTGAACATCAGTATGGGTAACCACTTAAATCGCATATCACATGAGAAATTGGGACATTCAGTGACAGTAGTAAGGATGAAAATTTTATTTCCTTTCATATTGAGTTCAGTCCCAAAGACGATCCATTATAGAACACTGCAAAAGTATACTAAAAACTTGTGACTATAGACCATTTCGGACCCTTGCGAAGCATAAATTCTAAAATGCAACACTCGTTAATGGTAGTCGACTAATTTAAGAAATTTGCTGCATTATTTCCAGTAAACAGTACAAGTACGTGACATGATATAAGAATATAAGGTAGTCTCGTCGGCGGCAGAACTGTCTTAGTTATGCTTGCAATAAGTGCGAGTGAAAGGCACTTTGTAAAGCAGCTGTACAGTGTGTTGATCAACCCTCCGCTGGCTCCTGGTGTTTAAAATAGCCAAAAATACATATATACAAATAAATGAAGTATATTTTCATTGTTTTATTTTTAATAATTTTGAATTGGCAACTAAACGTTTTTTTTTTTTTTTTTTTTTTTTTGTTTGCTGTTTAAATTCTTAATACCTATCTTAAAATAAAAAGCTTTAACAAACATAGCAATTATTCATTTTTTTGTCGCACAAGGGCTAACAATTTATAGAAAATTCGTCCGCAGACAACAAACGCACTGAATTTGAGACAGTAAAACAAGAAAGAATGCTATAGTCGCCTCGCGACTTTAGGGTACCCGTTACTCAGTTTCAATATATTATTAGCAATGGTGATAGATAAGATAGCTTGGCAAACAGAATATTTTCATATAAATTCATGTTTGGAGCATATTTTTATAGCTTAGTGAACCCAAAAGTTTTTCATATTATTTCATGTTTGGAGCGAACTTGGTCAGTACATCTACTTCCTAGACCGGAAGCCACGGACCACGGGTAGTACATCCGTGTAAATTTGGCTCAAATAGCAAATCCAACAAAAAAGTTTTCTATACTGAAACATTTTAATTTTACCTGTATATTTACTTTTATATGAAGATAGAACGCCCTAAAGTGGGCGTGTCAAAAACAAAAACAAACTTGTACTGCTTGGGTATTGTACCCTTTATTTGCGACCCCTTTGATCTTTCTAGCTCTTATAGTTTCTTAGATACTTTTGTTCATACAGACGGACAGGCGGACTGACGGACGGACAGACGGACATGGCCATATTGACCCGGCTATTGATGCTGATCAAGAATATATATACTGTATGGGGTCTGCCACGCCTCCTTCTCCCTGTTACATACATTCCAACAATTACAATATATCATTTTACTCTACGAGTAACGGGTATTAAAAACCAGTCTAGCACGTCCGCCTTTACTTCCCGATTAAATTATTTAAATCGGTATCTAGGTCTTACAATGGATAGTATTTGTATTAGAACACGTGAAACAAATAAAAAGTTTAATCCAACATAAATCTATTTGTCTGCAGGCACATACACATTTTTTTTGAAATTATATGTGTGCATATATATATGTGAGTATGTAGGTATAACATTGATCGGCACGGCCAGCGTATGCGGGCAGCGCTGCCGCCACACATGCAGCAAAAACGCTTGAACATATGTTTCTATGTTTCTGTCTCGCTTGTGCGCATGCTGTGATATTGCATTTATTTAACATAAACTTTCTTACGTAGTAGTTCTCATGTTTATACATAGTAGGATTTTTATACAACTTTCAGGATAGTTTGATATGATATGTCTCCAATGTTAAATCACAACACTTTATGTAATTTACAATATGGACAAATGCCTTAAAAGCGTCATTAAAATTTGAAAGGTTTTTAATTCTTATGAGAAAAGGAGTTGTTTTACGGCGCTGCTCGATGGAGAGTGTCGCCTCACTTGACGATCGACCGAACGCATCAGACGTACGCGAGGAAGCGAATAGCAACTATAAGTAAGAACCGTTAGGGTTAGTGCGGCGACAGGGCTTACAGTCAGGAATACGAGAGCAATAAAAGTTCGTTATTAAATATGTAAAAAATATATATAGTGCGGAGCTCCCGATTCTTTCCTGTCAATTCTTTACCCTCCGTTTTTTTTGCTCGAGGACAGCGCACAGTTAGGCAGCGGGCGAAAAATTTTGCAAAAATCATATTTTTTGAACCAGGGGAGGTATTTAAACAAATTGAAAAACATTTAATAGATAACTTATTAAGCTTTAGAATGAATGTCTGAACAGGGTGATCGGTAAACATGGTGCTTCAAATTTAAGGTCAAAGTTCACTAATGTTTCTGCCTATATTAGGCGTATAAAATAAAAATTTTAAATACTTTTTTTATCATAAAGTAATATTTTTAATATTGTTGTAACATTTATATAACTAATCAATGTGTTTTAATTATTTTTCTTTACTAATTTACTTAATTTTGCTAGTAACATTTTTGGTTGAATTATTTTGAGGTTATATTTTAAATTTTTTTGGTGCCCAATTTTCATCAAAATGAACACCAAAATTTGTTGTAATATATAATAAACTTAATATTTTGGAACTGTAACTATAATCCTTCAAATTCTTTGGAAATACGTGGATTTGAAGATGCTACTTGAATGCTAACAAAGTCAATATTCTTTCTAAATCTAAACTCATTAAGTTAAGTCCAAATTAATAGAATAAGCTCACTACAACAAATAAAATCAGTGTACTTATATTAAAAAATCAGTTAAGTTATGTCGTTGATGTGTTCCTCCCTCATGGAATCATCCAAACTTAAAAATCTTTTTCCTAAAAAGAACAATTTATTTAGTTATCGGTAGCCAAAATGTTTCTAGACTGGTAAAAACCAAAGAAATAGTATTTATTAAATTCAAATAACTCAGGTATAATTTATCAAATGATTTTACGCAATATTTTTAATAAAATTCCCAATCAGGAAATTTTAAATTTGCCTGCGCTCTTCTTCTTCCATACCTGAGCCGCGCATTTTTAGCTCGAGGTTGTGTTAGTTTTTTTGACTTTAAATTCTAAACGGGCAAACTAGGGCAAAGGAAATTATATAAGCATATTAGAAGAAGGTTCATTCTATCATATGTATATAGTTTCCTCGTGAACATCAGTGAACATTAGAAGTAATGTCCATGTTAAATTAAAAAAACTGACCAAAAATAGTATGTTATTTAAACTTTTTTTGAAATATTCAGTTATAAAACGAAAATTAAAATTTTTGCTGAATTTGATGCAGAATTAAAGAATGATCGATTATTTCGCCCAAAATTCAATTTCATATTTGATACTTTGCGCCGAAAATTTATGCATTTTGGCACATTTCAGGAAATAGGTCTACCACCCACAATTTTCGACCAATTTCCAAAAAATTTTGGATTTATCACCCATGATAATTTTTTAACCAAACGCAATTTTTCTTTTTGTCGTACGCTACCATCACAAAAATGATTTTTGCCACGTTTTTCGGCCGGCTGCCCCATTGTGCAGCGTTGAAATTTGTAATCCTAAGTTATTACCCAGTGCAACACGTTGCTTAAGGAATAGCGTAAATAAATCGATGAGATTACTTCAATAATCTCGTAGATTATTCTAGAAGCGGGGTTGCCAGTAATGGCTGCTGTTAAATTTGTCAATCTAGAGTTTGTAGTTGTCGATTCGTACTAGTCTCTTCTGAATCATACCATTGGTAGGCGAAATCAGATTTGACCTAAATTAACCCCCGTATTAGTTTCGTCTGACTCTTTCCACTGGTGGGGGAAATCAGTTTTGACTGGATGTTCAAACGGTGAATTTGTCAGTGAATTTTCTGTTCTTACCCTTGAGTAAGATCTTAGCCGCGATAAGCGGTGCGATGTTATAAGCGAAAATTATCGAAGCGGTCTGCAAAGCGATGACATTACAGAGTGGAAGCTTTCGGCAAACCATGAGACATTGCTAGTGTTATCCTGACCAATTTGTCAAATTTACTCGAATGTCGATCAATACATTCGATTACTTTTTGACGAAATACTTACAAATACATACAAATTTAAAATGTTTTAAATCAAACTGTTTCTTAGCTTGAATATCATAGAAACATATTTCATACCAGCTATATTAAGCGATAAAACAATTTAGAATCGTTTCGCAACTGGCTTTACTTTTCGCTTTGGCTCTATTCTCGCTTCGCTTGCATTCTTACATGTATTAAGCGATTACATGTAGAGCTTTCTCGCACATTGTCGCTCAATATTATCGAATCGCTTATCGCAGCCACTTTAACATCAGCCTAACATCGATACTTAATCCTAACTTAACGATATATAGATATAGACTTAACATAAACCTTCGATAGGAATGAATTCAGATACTTTACAGTAAATTCGATTTGTCGATTAATCAAAACGTTATTCGGATAATTTGCGGACTCTCTGCAAGAGTATATTGGGTTTCTGTCAATGTATGTAACACGCAGAAGGAGGCGTAACCGACCCCATAATGTATATATATTCTTGATCAGCATCACAAGCAGAGTCGATATAGCCATGTCCGTCTGTCTGTCCATCTGCCCGTATAAACAAACAGATTAGAGCTACAAGTTCGAGCTTGGTCTCAATCGATCACATAATTAGTCAATACTATACACGAATCTCAATACAAGAATCTTTTTTTTTCGATACCACGCCCCATTCGCCCACAATGATGCAAAAGCTAGACACATTGAAAAAAATAGATGTTTTCGGCGAATACCTCAGTAACTATGGCTCTTAGGAATACCAATTTTGGCATTAAGGTTTCATTCAAAATTTTTGTCTGCTTTTCTCCTTTTCCCACAAGAACTAAAAATTTTTTCAAACTTCAATGCCGTTTTTAAGGGATTTGTTCATATAGTACAGTGTTGTAATTTATAATTCGTGAGGAGATTAACTATATCAAACTGTCCTGAAAGGTGCATTAAAGTCGAACTATGAATATGAATACTTGAAGCGTTACAATATTGATAATTGACGCAGGACAATGCATGTGTGTAAGCGAATCAGAAATACGCAAGCATATGTTTGAACATTTTCTCTGCAAGTGTGGCGGTAGCGCTGCCGGCAGGATAGTTTGATATATGTAGTTAGCCTCCACTCGAATTATACAATTACAATGCTGTACTATATAAACAAATGAGAACAAGCGGGACAGAAACTTTTTCGCTGCCTGTGTGACGGCAGCGCTGCCAGCAGAAGCTGGCCGCGACGAATACACACATACATACATACATATATGCATCATATATTGCCATTCGTATGTGTATTCGCATACAGACAAACAGATGTATGTGTGATTCTGCTTAGATTGTTTTTGTTTCAACGTGTTTTAAAGGAAATACTACTTATTGCAAAATATCTAGACCGATTTTAATAATTAAATCGGGAAAAAAAAAATTCTTTTGTTTGCTTTATAAATCAAAAACGTGTTTTTAAAGTTATTTGACACGTTTTTTCGAAAAGTTTTGAACCGATTGATTTTTAAATTTTGAACACGTAATTAACATGACCAAGTCACTAATTTGAACGAAGGAGTTTTTTTATTTCTTCAACATTTACTATTTTTTAAGGACATTTCAAGTTCAAATTTTCTTCAAAAAGAATTCGAAACGCTGTCAGAAATTCAAATTTCAATATTTTGTATTTTCCTTTGTTCAAGGCTTAAGTACCTACTAACAGAAAATATTTATTTGTTTCATTTCGGATGAAGCATTCCCCTGATATCGTGCCAAACACGAACATCCTTTTTTTAGGGTCCTATTACATTGACTCCCATCGGACTAATTATAAAAATTTATCTATGTAAAAAATCATAAATCACAAATGAAATATCAATCGTTTTATCTGTTTTTTGTTTGAATAAAATATTTCACTGCAAGCAGGTGAACATTTTTGTTTTTTTAAAAAAGGGCTTAATTTAAGTCTATGATCACAACTTAACCTCTTAACTCGTGATCCAACACCCATTTCAGTTTTTCAGTGTGACCAAAGAAATGAGGGTGGGACATTCAGACAGACTCAAAAATTCTAAAAAAAATAAAATAAATAAAATACCTATTTTATAACTTAATTATAAAATGCATTTTATAAAATTTACTGTATTTTCATTTCAAAAATATAATAAATTTAATAAACATGTCAAAATATACATTACATTGCATTAACACTATCACCAACGATACGTTCCACCCGCAAATCTAGCTACATATGACACTTACTATACACATATACAAGCGATACATTTCAACCAGACTAATGCATATTGTAGCACAACGATAATTAAATTTTTAATCTTTTATAATTATTATTATAATTATAAATGTTATTCAGAACCAGTTAGACGTACTGCCGACCCTAAAACCGGATGCAATCCGCTACCTACCAGCCTACAATAGTAACCTAAAAACATTGGAAGAGTTTATTAACAACGCAGAAGAGATATTGCTTTTGATTAGAAATACTGACAAGACCCCTTACGGCCAAATACAAAGCAGTCAGGAATAAAATAGAAGGCCCAGCTAATAGAGCAATAAAAGCAATCGATGCTGTAAGTTCAGTCTGGGACAAGTTTAAAGAAACGTTAAAAAAAGTGCTCAGACAACAGAAATGAGCCAACCCTTATATACGAGTTACACAACCTCGGACAAAGAACTCTACCTTTTTGCCCAGAGACTAAGGAATCAGAACATCTCCTTATAAAATCATGGAATGAATTTTTCGCTTATGCTTGCTTAAAATTATTTTTGTCAGGAATTAGGGGTCCATTAGGAAGTGCAGTTAGATGCATAAGACCTTTGGATTGGGCTCTAAAGGAAAGAAAAATTTAGTTAGCTCAAGAAAATAGGAAGAAGCAAACTCCGAGACAAAATTCTAACGGACCTCAAAATAACAAATACCAACGCGACAACAACTATGACAAACGCACGTACAAAAGATCTGCCGAAAAAAATGTAAGGGAGAGTTTTAAATCCAAAATAAATCATAATACCTTGGATATCATGACAAAAAAGAAACGTTAAAAATCGACAGTATCAAAGGGCGAATATTGCGCTGTCCACAAGGTGGAGCGAACTTAAGGACAATTGCACAACTTTGACGAACATGTAAATTTAAAAAAAAGTGTCTCAGCGGACAGATTGAGAGCTTAATTAATAAGGACCCCTAACACTTGTTTCCTTTAATTTAACTCAATGTAGGCCCCCTGAAAAATCGAGAAATTGCTTTAAATTAAAACAAATTGCAATTTCATAGTCGTTACAATTTAATTGTTAGACAGGCAATCGCGAAAAGGCTTGTGTGGTTACAGCGAGACAAAATAACGAACTAATAGCTGCTCGCGACAGGCGCACTGAGACGTACACAGATAAGGAAAGCATTATGGATAGCAAAGTTGGTAGAACAAGGTTGAAGAGAGAGCGGAAGAAAGTTTCTAGTTGGTCTAATCGGAACAGCAAAACTAATCTGGCTGAGTAATTCTGAAGAATCAATTTCACCATTGATTAGTTTGTGTAAAAAAATTACACCGCGCACTGTTCTACGATCAGACAAAGAAGGAAGATTAATTAGTAAAAGTCTACTGCGATAGGAAGGTAAGCGTATGTTAGTATTCCAATTGAGAGCCCTTAGTGCAAAAAGAAGAAATTGTTTTTGTACAGATTTTATTCTATCCTGATGAATTCTGTATTGGGGTGACCAAATACATGATCCATATTCAAGAATAGGCCGTACCAAGGCAGTAAAAAGTGTTTTCGTTAAATAGGGATCGTTAAATTCTTTCGACAAGCGCTTTATGAAGCCCAGGACACTAAAAGCACGATTACTAATTGACAATACATGCCTATCGAACTTGAGCTTAGGATCCATAAGGATACCCAAATCAGTGACCGACTCAATTCTTTTAAGAGAGTTGCCATTCAGAATGTAAATGTTTTGAAAAGGTCGGCGCCTACTGAAGGACATTACGTTACACTTACTAAAGTTAAGGTTTAATAAATTAGCTTGACACCAGATTTGAAAACTACATAGATCAGAATGTAACCTGGTCCCAAGAACAGACTCAGCAGCGGAAACACAGAGTTTAACGTCGTCGGCATACATGAGCACACGAGAGTAACTGATCGCTGATGGAAGATCATTTATGAACAATATAAATAACAAGGGACCGAGATGGCTTCTTGTGGAACACCCGAAGTTACTTGAACAGATTTGGACAAAGTGTCTTTAAAATAAACATGTTGTGTTCTAGAACACATGTAATTTGAAATCCAAATAGTAAAGTTGTATGAAAGACCCAAAAGATTGAGCTTATGTATTAATAGGCTGTGATTAACGTAGTCGAAAGCCTTACTGAAATCTGTGTAAATGACGTCAGTTTGCAATTTTCTCTTAAAGCCCTTCAGTGCAAATGATGTAAATTCTAACAGGTTAGTGGTAGTGGATCTATAGTTTATGCAAGGGCTTTAAAAGGCCGTCTGCACATTTTTTAAGCACACAGCCAGGGACTCCATCTGGACCAGGTGAAAAAAAAGCTTTAGTAGCCTTTAAATTACAGAAGAGAGAGCTTTCGGTGATGACTGGTGTAAAATTACAATTGAAGGAATTTAAATGATAAGGATAGGGTGAGTCACAGTTATACTCGTGCTTACTATAAGAAGTTTGAAAAAAATCGGCAAATAAGTCGGCGATAGCCTTATCCGAATTAGCAGATTCTCTTTCAAAGAACACACTGGATGGAGCGTTGATGATTTCCGCTTCGAATTAACGAAGTTATAAAACCGTCTCGGATTCCTTCTGAACTGTTGCCCACAGTCAGTAAGGTATTCCTTATAACAACAGTCATTCAAAACATAGAAATCAGATCGAGCAATCAGATATCGCGAGAGATACAAGGAAGAGCCAGTTTCCCTGAAGCTCTTATAGAATTTCGGCTTCTATTTTTGAGCAATGTTGACTCACGGGTAAACCAAATAGGCTTGTTAGACCTGGTTGGAACACAGAGCGGAACATAGACATCAATTAAGGAATTCAAGGTATTATAGAAGGTTGTAATTGCACTATCCATATCTCTACACATGAACAGTCGGGACCAGTCAGTTTGGGATAGCAGTACATATAACTTGTTAAAGTCGGCTTTCCGAAACTGACGAGACCGTTTAGTATATATACAACTAGTACGGGTCACTCGGTCAGGTAAATCAATCAACACTTCCAAAGTCGGGTGATAAGGATCTTCAGGATTCGATAAGGGTTTTATGCGGGAAACAGAAATACAGGAAATATCGTTAATTTAAGCTTATCCTAACAATTCATTATTTTCCTTAAAAACTTCCAATTCCTATTAGATACTGATGCAACATTTGCTTTTATTAACCCAAAATATATGCCACAAGCAATTAGGATTAGAAAACCCGGAGATTATCACCGCGGTTCTAAACTTACACTCTCTGTATATGTTGTATTTAACTCTTCGAGGACATTTAAAATAATTCAAAAATGTTGATTCTCTTATTCTTGTTTCACTCTTTTTTTTACGAGCTAATTAGTATTGACATTTTATGCGTATTTAAGGCGGTCATATACCATGTAAACTGCAAATTGTCCTTAAAGAAAAAGATCCATCAGCATTATATACTATACAATAAAGTTCTAGACAACTAGATCATAATAATGCTTGAAATGGGACACTTAGCATTAGGGGAAGAATTGGGAGGCCTTTTCATAGCAAAGGATTATTTTAGCTATGTGGAAAAATAAACTTTTCGAAATCACACAAAAATTTTGCATTAGCATTGCATCCACCTACAGGTAGAAAGTTGCAGACTATTGCTAAGCTTACCTGACGACAAAGGGCAAAAAAATAGATAAGCTCAAGAAGCAAGCTAAATAAAGGTTAATCCAAACCCAACATCTGCATGAGGGAGAAATGAATCAAATACTATAAATTCACCGAAATTTTCAACAAAGAAGACATACATGATCGAATCTAGTAAAGCACAAAATAAACATAAGAGATAATATTATATACCAACTTATAGCAAACTCTTCAGGTAGGTAGTACATCATCAAACAACGCGAAGACATTCAGAAATAAATTGAAAAATTATTAAATCATCATGTAACATAGTTCCTTTCCCATCTCGCCAGCTTTCATAGTCTTAAAGAAAACTAATAAATCCATTGAAGAATGGGAGGTTGGTAATTGACTACAGAAAGTTAAATGAGAAACAATAAAGGATAAATATTCAATGCCTAATATTAATGTTTTTTTTGGCAAGATAAGCACAATATTTTACTGCGCTATACTTAGCTGAAGTTACCATAAAATTAAGATGGGACCCAAAGACATTGGTAAAACGGGATTTTTTTTTAAACGGAAGGTCATTACGAGTTTGTTCGAATGCCAATTTATGACTTCATACTGCCCATTGCATATTGGATACCGTTTCCTATTATCATCCTATTTGTCTGCGCTTACGTGTATCATTTGACGTTTGGGTTCCTTTACGTCGACGACAGATGACATTGGCGAGTTCAATTAGCCATCTGATAAATGAATAATCGTCGGCTTAGCATTTAGTGTTGTACAGAATTTGGCTCATTCCACTCTTTTGCTTGTTGGTAGTCTGATGACCAGTTCTTCGATCAAGGTGGCATTTCCTAGATATTGCTCCCCATGCGAGACTGATTGTAGAAATTCGGTGAAATTGTTCACGCACATGAAGAATGTTATGATACATGTTAACTGGTGCTTCTGAATAGGTTGTACTTCATGAGCGCTTTGAAGTTGGCTTTGAATAAGTTGCTCCGGTCGTCCATACCTAAATCACTGTTGATCGGTCACCGCATTTACCATCCTTGGGTGGATGAGCAGCGACTTCACTATGCTTCTCCTTTGTCATTAGCCTTTGTTAATCTTATATAGTTCTCCAAATCTGTGTACCAGTGTTGCCAAATCAGCTTTTTTCCCGTCAAATCTGGCTTTTTTGAAAGTCGAATTGCGGGAAAAATTCCAAAACAGCGGGCAGCTGGAATTCTGGCTTTTTTTTAAATATAAATTTGCTATTTATCATTTGCAATCTATCATTTTTTTCGGATTATCCAGTGTTGAGTTGTTCATTGTGGTTGAATTAAAACTAAATTGTTAAGTACTGATGATGAATGGAATGAATTAAAACTTCATTTTAATATGGCAGCGCAGATCAAGAAGTGTCTAAAGGCCCAACTTTTAAGCAACATGTTCGACAACACCAATCGCATGTATATGATATTCTTAAAACCATTTCTTGGCTCAATGCAAAAGTCAACAAATGTTATCAAACGTCACAGAATTACTAAACTATCTTATTTTGGCCATTGATTCCCTAAAGGACAAAATAATTCCTGGAGACACCAATATAAATATTTTCAAAATCGATGACTTCAAAGAATACATAGTCAAAAATGTATATCAAAGCTATGAATTTGAAAAAGAAATAAACCCAATTCTAGACAACTACGTCTTGCCAAAAAAGTATTTAGACATGATAGGATCAATGAAAACTTACGACGCGAGCATAAATGTCTGTGAAATTGAAGATATAATAAATACTTTTAAAAAAAAAAACCCCTTTAAAGATGACCTAAAACATCAGCTTTTTTCCAGATTTTTCCCCCAAATTTTCAGCTTTTTTTCTTGTAACTTCCCACAAAAACAGCTTTTTTTGCTCAACAAAAGTTGGCAACACTGCTGTGTACCTATGCTACACATGCTGCCGCATGGCTTCCAAACTCAGAAAGATTCAGTAAAACATCCTTTTCGTCGGCATACTGGATTTGCAAACAATCGTGGATGGTGTACGTGCCTTCAAGAATTCCCTAATACTCATGTGCGAATGTGCGCATGATGTAGTTTGGACTTGAGTTATTCATAGTCACAAAACAGCTTAATGTTAGTAGCGGTATTCCATTTATGTGCGTAAGTTAGGTAAGTTTAAGCCGGTCATTCTATCGCAGACAATTCATAGGATAGTGTTGTTAATTGGGTTCCGGAGGATTCTATGGATTGAAGTCGAGTAAGATACGGGTGGGAACTGAATTTGTTGCACATTTTTTTTTAATGTTTTACATGTGGTGGTGTTCCGCCACCTTTGATTGATTAGCTGTTGGTGATCGTCTCAAGATTACAGTAAAACGAACTTAGGGAGATGGCCAAGTGTTGTGATCTGTTGTCCGGTAGATCGAAGCGAGCTTTTGCTAGAGTGTCTGCCTAATCCAGATATGTCTTATTGGTTCGGAAGCCAATAGATGAGTACTGACTTAGTCGTGCAGATTTCATCCAGTACTGCTCACCCGGACAGTTCTGCAAGTTGAGGTTGATGACATCATAGCGTTAATGGCGGCTTGGCTGTCTACCATTAAGTTAATGTTGAGGTAGTCTATGCCTAGGTAATTCCCGCTGCTTTTCCGTTTGCAAAGGCCTATGCTTGGAAAATGCTGTCGCTGGCCATCACACCAGAGCCCCGTAGAGCATTCTCTGGCGCACTAATGAGATATAGACCCAATGAATGAGTCTGGGTGACAGACCTCAAGCGCAGCGTTGATGTGTAAACAGATCTTTCTGAGTGTCTATTATTATAGTATAGTATTTATAGTAGGGTGAGTTTTCATCGTTATCAATCGATCGATGATAGCGTATGTGTTGACATTGTTAAATGCACCAGAGATATCTGAGAAGACTCATAGCGCATTCTCGATGGAGCTTACTAAGGAGTGAAGGGCAGTCTCGACTGATCGGTCCGTTCTCCCACTTCTTTTCTGATGTGGATGTCAAGCAGCTTCTGCATGGTTTTAAGTGAGAAGGTCGTGAGACTCTAGCCACATTTCCCAACTTTTGGTGAGAATGCTACCCTTGCCTCCAGAAAGTTTGAATGTGGCCAGTCTTCAGGCAATCCTTGAAAATTTGAAGAAGCCATGGAATTACCACATCACTGGTTGTCTGTAGCATGGCCGATGTGATTCCATTAAGTACTGAGATCTTTATGATTGCAAAGGATTCAATGGCTCAAAGTAATATGTGTGGCGAGACTATATCCGTAGGGATGTGTGTCTGGCGGCTCTGAGCAGCTCGAAAAATGAATGTGGTGTTTCCTCGCTGCTTTCTGTGCAAGTCCCATTGTCCACTAACTCCAATCAATCCTTTTCACCATCCGAGCCTGCTTGGCTTTATCCTCTTTGGAAAAGTGATCATTGTTCGGAAGAGCGCGATAGGCTCTCTTCTTTCGTCTTCTGCCCATATTAGACGTATTACAAAAAAATTAAAAGTATTTTTTTATCACAAAGCAACATTTTGAATATTGTTTTAACATTAACATAACATATCAATATGTTTTAATTAGTTTTCTTTACTTATTTACTTAATTTTTCTAGTAACTTTTTCGGTTGAATTATTTTTAACCTAAAAATAATATTTATAAATTTTTTGAGTGGCCAATTTTCATTTAAATAAGCTCAAACATTTGTTTTAATTTATAATAAACAGAAATTACATGCTAGCAGTAAAATATTTTATTAAAACAAAAGACAAATAAAATGATTAAAATACAAATTTTCAAAATTGGGCGGACGGGAGCCAATGTCCTGACACTCTAAAAAAAAAAGGACGAACGTATTTGACACAATATTATGTGAACGATTCATCCAAAATTTCTATTAGTAGATACTTCAGTTTTGAATTTGAACGAAGGAAAATACAAATCTTAAAATTAGAACTTTTGACAGCGTTTTGAAATTTTTTTTGACGAAAACTTTCACTTAAAGTGTCCTTCAAAAATAGTTAAAATTCCTTTATTCAAATTAGTGAAATTATTATGTTTAATAAGTTCTCAAAATTTGAAAACAATCGGTTCAAAACTTTTCGGGAAATCGTGTCAAATACCTTCAAAAACACGTTTTCGAGAAAAACGTGATTAACTGCGACGCGGCAGGAGGAAATAAGTACTCTAATGAGCAAAACTTCAAAAGGCACTATCTCCGTTAATTTTACTTGGATCGGCTCCAAATTTTGGGAGAATATAGTAAACATATTGAATTATATAAACCACACAAAAAGTTCAAATTTCAAATATTCTGAAACCCAGTTAACCCCTTAAGTTAAGTCAACATTGATCGAATAAGCTCAGTCCAACAAAAAGGTCAGTAAACTTATATTTACAATTAAGAAATCTCGTTGATGTGTTCCTCATTCATGGAATCATATAAACTTGCAAATTTTTTTTTGTTCCTTAAAAGAACAATTTATCTCAAGACTGGTAAACACACAAAAAAATAGTATTTGTTAAATTTAACTAGCTCAGGTCAGCCTATTTAGGAATTTACATATTTGCATGCGCTCTTCTTCTTTCATACCTGAGCCACGCATTTTTAGCCCGAGGTTGCACTCGATTTATGACTCTTGCTTCTAATCGGGCAAAATAAATTATATAAAATAAAAATTTTGGTTTTATCACCCCTGATCATTCCTAACCAAACGTCATTTTTCTTTTTGTCATACGCTACAATCACAAAAATTATGTGATTTGCGACTTATTAATATAATTTATTACATATCTGCAGCACGCATATGGATCTAAAAAAAACTGGATATACATGTTGGCTCTCATGTTGACAAAATATAAGTGTTATGCGAACCCTTATAACTAAGACCAATTTGAGGATGCGAGAGTAAATTATTAAAATCAATTAGGGATTCCCTAACTTTACCATCTATGGGAGAACTCAAGAAACTGTTTTTTTTCTCAAAATTCTGTTGATGAATTGAAATACTTTGACTATCTTCAGAAAGAGGAAAGGGAATTTCTGTCCTGGGCATAGGAGGATATGGTATACCCAAACGACAGATTTGCCAATTTCTAATGCAACGCTGGCAAAACGGAGTAGCTTATGCGTTTGGTACAAAATAAAGGGTTTCAATTCATCGTTTGATGGATTCTTTTTTGTCGTAATAAAATGATCAACAAACTGTACAACAGGCGGACATGTGGGAGGATTACTATAATCAAATAAAGGGGCGTCTTTCAACCAAAACATTCCATGAATATGTGGTGAACCCCGGTGTTGAAACTCTACTCGCCAATAATACTTATACACAGAATGTTGGCCGAAAATGCCTCCATCTTTTTTCATAACTTTTAAATGCTGCCCATACCTATAATCAAAATACCTAGCACGCGCAACTGGGTCTGACCTGATTAGTTCAACAACTTAAGAACTTTCTATGCTAGCTGCATCTTCTTCGGTTAGAACTTCATTCCTAACTGTTTTCTTTAAAATAACCTACTTTCTGCAGCAGAGAGCAGCAGAAGAACGAAGGTATGCCAAATTGCCTAATCATGGTCATAACTTCTTTCTTCTCTTCTTCCCAATGAGCAGGAGTCGATCGAATGCCTTTTAAAATCTTGAATCCCATAAAACTGAATTAACTTATATATTTCTTCCTCATTAAGGTATGTCCTAGCTGTAACTCCGCGGGAAGCACTGTGCTTTCTTAAGCAAATGAAATAATTATTCCGCATATTTTTAACCTGTATTTTCTTTATATTATAAAATATTGTATCTGCCCTACAAACACTTTTATCAAAATTCTTAAGCTCTGATCTAATAATTTTTGTGTAGATTTCTACACAATTCCTTTTAACTTCTGCATAAATCGTGGAAAAGGACAAATCCTCGGAATCACAATCAGTTATCATGTACAGAGGCCGTTGGCCTTCCCCAGGTGCTACAGCTAAACTACTACCATCTAAACGACTTCAGATGTGTGTGAAGCTAACCATTCCTCATTAATACTTATTCCGTGCTTTCTATAAAGCTCAGTACCCACTAAATACCTATGCCATTGGTAATGGAATTCTTGGGTTTTTTCCATCCTTAATTATCTATCTGGTAAGAAAACCAGAAACCTTTACAACCACTACAAACATGGTCATGTTAAATAATTTGTTGAAAGTGGCTACAAAACTTTCTAAGCTATTCTTATTTCCCATTCCGTTACGGGCAGCCTTACGCTCATTTTCTACTGCTTTGTTGTGAGAATCACTTCTTTACTGGCTAACTCTCTGACTAACACCTCTAGCTAAATCTTTTTCTTTGAGCTGTATTACAAGCTCTTTCAACTAACCTACGAACAGGGTCGTTTCGCACCTGTGACCTAGCTATTCTATCTACCTCTCTTTCTAAAATTCTAATTTCTACATTCTAATCGCCTAAATAAAACATCCTGGCTTCTTTGCGATCTTCGCAAAGTGTCTACTGCCTTCTCTCTGTGTCTAATCTGTGAATTTTGCCTTTTAATAGATCTACGCAATGGGTTCTCTGCCTTTTCTCGATCCCTTTCTTCAGAAATTTGAATAAGACTTCTTCTGCGATGGTCTTCTAAAACCCGTTCGCTCTGCTACGATAAGTATTTGCCACCTGTCCTCGACTCCTGTCTTCCGAATTTTCTCTACGACTTCTTCTGCGATGGGCATCTGTAGTCCTCTCGCACTGCCTAACTTCTGGATACTGCCTCCTAATTGTACTACGATAAGTATTTGCTACCTGTCCTCGACTCCTGTCTTCCGAATTTTCTCTACGACTTCTTCTGCGATGGGCATCTGAAGTCCTCTCGCACTGCCTAACTTCTGGATACTGCCTCCTAATTGTCCTACGAGAAGTATTTGCCACCTGTTCTCGACTCCTGTCTTCCGAATTTTCCCTACGACTTCTTCTTCAATGGTCATCTAAAGCGCTCTCGCTCTGCCGAACTTCTGGATCCTGCCTCCTAATTGTCCTGCGAGAAGTATTGCCATCTGTTCGCGACTCGAAGCCCTCTCGCTCTGCCCAACTTATGGACCCTGTCTCCTAATGGGCATCTGAAACCCGCTTGCTCTTCCTAACCTGCGGATCTTGTCTTCTAACTGTCCTTTGCAACGTATTATTCTCTTGTCGCGATTCCTTTCTTGTGGATCCTGTCTCTGAATAGACCTACGCTCACTATCTACTTCCTGTTCAATTGCTTTTATAAGCTCTCCTACTCCTACTGCGTAAACGCTGCTGAGAATTCAGAATCTGTTCTGCTACTCGAATTTCACTTCTTTGAGATTGGGAATTCAACTCTCGTTCTCTATCGTTCTGTGCGTCTTCTCTATTTTGCCTATTTCTATCCCTACGTCTTTGAGATTGTGCAGCAGCAGACATTTGCCTTCTGCGCGGCATTTTTAAAATAAAATATATTTAAAAAATTAATAAAATATTTTATTTATTTAATATTATTAATTGTATTTATATAAAGTATATACAAGTACAATATGGTATATTTTTATATAATTTATTTAAATATGAAAAAAATATAAAATAAAATAAAATAAATAAATGTTAATAATATAATATGAATAAATGTGATAATTATATAATTTTATAACATATAAAATTATTTTATTTTTTCATAATTAAAATCACGTTTTGTTTACTTTTGAATCGAAGTCGTCGAAAAAAATGAATGAAAATGAAAAAATGAATGCACGATAACAACTGCACAATCGAAACGTTCGCAAAGAAGGAAAGCAAAACGAACGCAAAAATTACACAGTTGGGAGAATATCCAATAAAAAATAGCTAGATATGTTAACTAATTTATAAAAACAGAACGTATTTAAAAATTGTGAATATTAAAATGCTTTATCATAAAAAGTTTTGTATTTACCAAATTTTTTTTTTTTTTTTTAGAAAAAAAAATCAAAAAATACTTATCACTAAAGGAACATAAATTTAACGACTTAATAAAAATTACATTTAATATATACTTTAAAGTTATATTTATATATATTCTTTGAGATTGAGAATATATATATATATATATATATATATATATATATATATATATATAAATATAATAAGAACTCAAAGCAACGCAATTTCAAGAAGTTTCTCGTTATTTCATTAGCGCGTGCGTTGGTCTATAAGATATTTAAAGGCTTGGTTTGCTGTGTGTGTCGTTATCTTACACTTGTTCGATTTCCCATAGAGGTGGAGAATTATCGATGGCACTATCGTCACTATCGATGGTTTGGCACTATCGATGGCGCTGCATTACCGATAGTGCCGATAGGGCCATCGATAGTTTGGTTCCATATCACTGCAATACAATTTGCCGCATTTATATGTGGCGTCGTTTGCACTTATACTATAAATATAAATTTTCTTTGTGAATTAAATTTTGATTAAATTTTAAAGTTGATAAATTTCAAAGAAATGGATCGCTTCATTCAGAAAGGTAATTATCATGGTCCATTTTTTAAGCCATTAGAAAGTATTTTAACCAAATTTTTGTCATATACAAGGTAAACGTCGCGGCTCTACTCCTGTTTTCGACTGCACCTCCTCAGATTCCGAAAAGGATGTTGTGTCCGAGAAACAAACTCAAAAGATGAAAAATAAAATATCTGAAGCTTGGAAATATTTTAAGCGGTCCGACGACAAAAAATTTGCAAAGTGCCTAAACTGCGCAAAAGAATATAAAACAAGTGGAAACACTTCCAATTTGCGGGACCATTTAAAAAGATTTCATCCAGATTTAAAAGACCACGCACCGGATTCTAGCACAACAGCTACACTTGCTGATAACGACAACACAGCATCTACAAGCAGCAAAATATTAGATTTTTTTTTAACATCAAATCAAGCAACCGTTCCACTGTTTTTTTTGTTGACTATCGATCCACTATCGATTGTACTATCGTCACTATCGATGGTTTCGATATTTCTCCACCTCTAATTTCCCAAACATTAACGTACATACAAAGTACTACTCCATTTATTGCATATTAGAGAAAGTTCGCTTCGGCACTGATATGTATGTGATTTATTGAAAGGCTATTTGATGCAACACACACAAATCAAATTAAATAAATATACATAAACAAAACAAGCACTTATTAACAGGTGCAAATAAGCATATTTATATGTATGTATATAAGTTATTCAGTTATGCAATCCAGTAGCCGTGGTGTTCCTGCGTGGCTCCTGATGGTGTGATCCAAGACCGGCAGATTTCCATGAGGATTTGGATCCGGAGTAAGATCCTTAGATGTGTTAAAGTTAGGATGATTACGGTGGGAGACTGACTTCCTCCCCTTTGTTGATTACTGTCCTTGTGGTACAGTAATGTAGTTCATTAAATAGAATATAACGGCAGTGTGCCGGAGTGCATTTCAAGTGACTTACGTCTTCTTTATTGAAAATCGAACTAAAGCTAAATACAAAGGCAAAACATAATTCTACCCAAGAAAGCCAATGCATCGCGTCATCAAACCACAGTCGGCATGCCTACTCAGCATTCTAAGCAACGCAACACTTCAGCATAAGAAGTGTCATACGATCGCTGCTGATTGCACTGAACCCACAATTTGGCGTGTCAGCATTGTTTATGTAGTGTTACTTAGTTGCTATGGGATTTATGTGTTAGCTTGTAGTTTTACTTAGTTGCTATGGAATTTATGGGTTAACTTATACATATCAACGTTCGCCGTTTCTTTCGATATTCGCCAATATCTACATATATTCGGTGGTGGGTTTTATTACCTTTGTTCTTTGCTGTTCAAAATGTGCACATAAGTAAAAGCGCAGTTCGCGTTTAAATACATATAGCTGTTGGAGTTTAAGCTTGCGGTAGTTAACATGTACTTTGTTTGTGCTTTACTTTAATTTTGCTTTGCTTTGTTTGCGTCAACGCTGCTTATACATATATACATAAACGTTTCCAAACATACAAAATTACGCTGATTAACTGCAAGCATTTAAGTTGTTGTTGGTAGATAGCATCGATGCCTTTCTACGCATGCGCTGTTGTTGTTGTAAGATCGCATAGTTTGTCTAACTGCGCATGCGCTGTTTAGACCCCGTACTCTAAAAAAGAGTAGAGGGGTCTATTAGGTTTGTCAGAAGCGAAATGTGCGTAACAGGCAGAAGGAGGCGTGGCCGACCCCATAAAGTATATATATTCTTGAGAAGCATCAACAGCCGAGTCGATATAACAATGTCCGTCTGTCTGTCCGTCCGTCCGTATGAACACCTGGATCTTTTAAACTACAAAAGCTAGAGCCACCAAATCATATTATGAAAGTCCGTTATTAAATCAGGCAGGTTAAGTTTATTTCAAATTTTTGCCACGCCCCTTACCGCCCCCGCAATAAGCAAAAAACCAGACACACCTCGAAAAAAAATGTGCCAATAACTCAGTAACTATGGCACTTTCTTGTAAGCAGGTTGCTAGAGACAGCCTTAATGCAATGCCATTCAAAATTTTGAGCTGCCACGCCCCCTTTTCTCATATGAGCTAAAAAACTTTCAAAATTTCAAGCTCAAAATTTTCAGGATTTAAGGCATTTAGTCAAATAGTACAGTGTTTATATTTAATTATTCGTAAAGAGGAATATCATATCAAACTATCCTCCAAGCGTTAAAATCCGTATATTAACAAGAGAACTACAACGTTAGAAAGTTTATGTAATTTAGCTGGAATTTCGCCGCCTGTGTGACGTCAGCTCTGCTCGCAGACGCTGCGACGCTGCCGTGCCGACCAGTGCTAGGCACGCATACATACATATGTGCATACACATAATTTCAAACGAGTGTGTATAACATGTAAATGCGAATAAGCGGAACATGCTTGAAAGTGGTGCGTGGTGCGAATGGTAGAATTGCGGCGCGATGTGAAATCGTTGCGTGAGGGTCGTAGGTTCGAATGCTGGCAATGAGAATTGCTAATTTAATTTGTTTTTAAATATCAATTCAAAATGTACATATAAATTTTAATTTTTAAATTTCGTTATAAAATGTTAATTCAAATTAAATACGAATGCACATTACTATGGGAGTACGGGGTCTTTTACAGTCGGCTCGATCGACTGTAGCCTTTCTTACTTGTTTTGTTTTATTTTTTACAGTATGCAGTCAAATAATCCGAATATCGCTAATCACCTGATTATCGTTTGCGTAGATTGGTATTTTATTGTTGTTGTCAGCGCCTATCTGCAAACGCTTGCGTTTTGTTAGTTGTTGTTATCTTTGCTATTTGAGAAGTTTAGTTAGCCACTACTAGCAGTGCAATGCTTGAGGAAACATGTGTTTTGGCACGGTCTTCATACATGTATGCTTTGAGTGCGCATCAGGCAATCGGAACCGAATACAGACAATTTATCGGTCTGTTTAGTAGCTCTCATCGCTCGCTTTCAAATATTGAAAAGTTCAATCATTTGTAATCGTGCTTATTAGATGATGCATTATTCACCATCAGAGCTTATAAAATATCAAATGCAAATTACCCGAATACATTACAGAGTCTAAGTCCAGTATACAAAAACAAATGCATGCACGAATGCCGAGAAAGACGTGGAACCCAAATGCAATTTCTGCAGTGCCTATTATACGATTGAAAACTGCCAGGGTTTCGAAGCATTGCCAGTTGACGAAATATTCAATTTCGCGGAATTCAGTCAACTTTGTATAATTTGTCTACATTTGGGACACAAATGCGTAGAGTGTGTTCACGCCCACACAATACTCTTCTGCATAAGTACGCTGCCGTAGAAACATCACAAGCTTCTGCCCATGTTAATCATGTTGCTAGCGAAACCGATTAAGTAACCCTTGCAATGGCAGTTGTTAAAGTTCGACACAAAATCGATACGCTAGAGTCTTGTTGGATTAAGTATCACAGGTGAACTTCATGACGGAAGACCTCGCTCAATCCTTGCACCTTCAATGCAAGAAGAAATGCTTAACCGTAAAGTCGGTGGGACAGTCGCATTATATCGACTATAGTATTGTCTCGTGTATCGAGACATCAGTTCAGTGCCGAGTTTTGTGTGCTGGAATCAACTTGTAGCTGGCAGGCAGATGGTGAACATCCCATCAATAGGTGGAAGATCCCAGCAAATGTGGAAATGGCTGACCCTAAATTCTGTAAAAAGGACGTTGTTTGGTTGGGTGGCATCAGGGCGGTGCAAGAAAATGATTACCAAAAGCGCAGTACGCTGTTCAGTGATGCAACATAGGGATGGTCGACTTGATGCCAGTGTAGATCGATGCTGTAATCTTGAAGCTGTCCCAGAGAGAAGTGTTTCGGCAACTTATTCTGCATATCACATTGTTTGCAAGCCAAGCTATCGGAACAACGTTCGTGAATTGTCGACTGGACACTTTGGTGTCAATTTGACTTTCATGACTGATCGCGAAGTGCTGGGGTCATCACAAATTGTCAATTGACATGTACTTTCCATGAACTTGTAAAACCAGGATGTATATTTGAGTTTCATGAGCGATTATCTGGAACTTTGTAGTATGCCTTTCATAGATACTGATGATCCACCGGTACCACATTACGCCCTTCCACACCAGTGCGTCATGAGACCTGATAGAAGGTCCACCAGACTTCCAATATTAGTGTAAAAAAATATCGTCACACTCTCTCAAGGAATTACTGGTGGGACCTACTATTCAAAGGTATCTAAATCGTTAATTTTGTAAGGCAGATATCAACACAATGAACAAGCTGGTGCCCGAAGTAATTGAAACTTGCGAACACCAATTGGCAAATTAGCTGTCAAGCCATTTTAACGTCGTAAAAGAAGGCGGAAATAAAAAACTGAATTTTCAATGATGCCGCTCTGATTAAAAGGCTTGGTATAAAGTGGACACCAAAATTAGATGCTTTTCAGTATCACTCGGATGGTAGCTTTAGCAAATAAGGTCCCAGCAAGCCAAAAGCGTTGTTAAATGCTTTCGCGTATATGTTAGCCCAAATATAGTCGTTGAACCGATGTGGAATCGAGTAGCCAGCTTATGGAATGATTTAAACAGCAACATTTTTAGTCAATCGGGTGGCAGGCATCAAAGAGAATGCCAATGATGTATCTTGGAGACATGATCTATCTCAGATCGAAATCTGAAGTAGAACCCTACACTGTCGTATTCGAAAAAACCAAAATTTAGCTTCGCGAGCAGAGTTCAATGTGAAACTCGACAAGATGAAAAATGGCGATATTGGGCATCTATCTTGGGCAGTTTGCAATCGCTGATTCATAAGTCAGACGATTTAGGTAGACAAATCTCTGTGTTTCATTTAGGTGTTGATTTGAGTGATGCCACAAATGTAATTACTTTATAATAAGAGATAATATAAGATATTTTAATAAGAGATAGATCCCCGCAAAAATTGCATATTGCGATCGTGGGTGTTCATATTGAATATACCTCACTAAACCTCTCATTTTCACATTGTATAGTTTCAGTGCTCGCCGATCAGCGACGAGTCGCTGACATTGGGCGATTTCCGACGACATTTGACCGACGTGGCGGCCATCTTCAACCCAAGGCCTCTGATCCCATTGTACATTGGAGAAACGCTCACCCCAGGACTTCCAAGTTATTAACGGCGATATCTTCCAGGTGGCCGCAATGTTGGATCATAAGCATTGATATTACGCATAGGGAAAATATTGGATTGTTAGTATGGGGGGACTAACAAAAGTTCGGTAAATTGAATAAATAAAATTAAAATTTTATTTTTTTAATTTTTTTTTTTTAATCTTTATTATTTTTTATCTTCTCCACATAGTCACCGTTAATTTCAAAACATTTTTGTAACCTGTAAATCGATTGTTCAAAACAGTTCTCAAAGTCGCGTTTTTGCAGCTTCTCAAGTTCTGCATTAACCGCCTTTATTATGTCTTCATTGTTACCACAGACTTTTCCTCTTAAATTTTTTTTAATTTTTGGAAATAACCAAAAATTACAAGGTGCCAGATCCGGGGAATATGGCGATGGGCGAATTTCTTCAATGCCAGAAAGCGCTATGAAGTTACTTGTCATTGCAGCAGTGTGAGCAGGCGCATTATCGTGGTGTAAAAAGTAGCGACGCAGTTCCTCGTTTCTCCGATTTCCAAGCACATTTTCGAACACTTTTGGTAGGCAGATTTCAGTATACCATTTGGCAGTAACTGTTTGAGAAGAATTTAACGGAATAACAGCAACAATTTTTGATTTACTGAAGTAAATCGAAATCATGACTTTTGTTGCTGACTTTTGTTGCTGACTTTTGTTGCCTGGCTTTCACAGGTGGGTTTGCTCCTTTCGGGCTCCATACCATGGACTGCTGTTTTGTTTCCGGGTCATACTTGAAAAACTAAGCTTCGTCACCTGTTATGATCATATTATAATTTCTAGATTCTCCGTTTGCGAACTTTCTTTAAAAATATTGAGCAAAGTTTACTTAGCTTCTTTTTGGCTGCCATTCAAAATTCTTGTCACCCATCGAGCAGATTTCTTCGTGTATTGCAAATCATTGTTAAAAATTCGTGATACTGCCATAGCATTCAAGCTAAGTTCACTTCCTTTCTAACCGATTTTTTTGAAACTTACAACTAAATACCACAAGACCATAGCAAAAATAATGACATTTTTAAATTTCCAAAAAAATTATAAAATACCACCAACTTACCGAACTTTTGGTAGTCCCCTCGTATAAGGTTAGATGAATGAAACTATTGATTTGTCCAGTAGTGTAAGTGAATGTCGAATATTTAAGCTAGCGCGTATTTTCGTTTTACTCGGCAGTTGATCATTCGCTCTCGCTGTAACCACACACACGCTGCCAAGCCTTTTCGCGATTGACTGTCCGACAATAAATTGTAATATATATGAAATTGCCATTTTTTCTTATTTAAAAGTAGTTTACGATTTTTCATTGGCGCCCGAGCAGGGACTTTCAATCGCGTTTGTTGGTCTTTAAGACATTTCGAGGCTTGGTTTGCGGTGTGTGTCGGTATCGTTACACTTGTTGTTGTTGGATTTCCCTGAAGCTGTTGTCTTTAGTGGAACTTTGGATTTGAACAGCCAGGAGTTGGAGACACCCATCTTGGAGATAATCCCAGAATTGAGCCCAAGAGCGACTCTTCTGATTAGGTAACAGTGCCCAAACGAGTCAGTGCAGGAGAATATAGAAAGTGCAATCATATAAGCGGCACATTACAAGTTCGAACGTACATATTAAGAAGTACTCCTCTATTTGCTGCGTTTCGGCACTGATATATTTGTGATTTATTGAAAAGCAATTTGAAGCAAAACACACAAATCGAATTAAATAAATATAAAACAACATAAACAAAAACAAACACTTAATAACTGGTGCAAATTAACATATGTATTTACTTATATCAACGTTAGCTGTTCCTCTTTGATTTCGCTATTCGCCAATATCTACATATTTCGGTGGTGGGTTTTTTGATCTTTGATCTTTGCACATGATTTGCACATAAGTAAACGGCAGTTCGCGTTTACATATATACAGCCATTGGAGTTTGGCTTGCGGTAGCTTGTACTTTGTTAGTGCATAATTTTAATTCTGCTTTGTGTTGATTTTCTTTTACTTTGTTTGCGCTAGCAAACACACAACAGTACTCTGATAAACTGCAAGCCCTTTAGTTGTTGTTTGTAGATCGCATTGTTGCCTCCGTATGCGCTGTTGTTGTTGGTAGATCGCATCGTTTATCTACCTGCGCTTGCGCTGTTGTTGTTTTTGCGGAGTGTGCAGTCGAATAATCCGACTATCGATAATCAGTTTGTTATTGTTTGAGCTGGTGCGTTTGCGTAAATTGTTATTTTGTTGTTGTTGTCAGCGCTTATCTGCATACGCTTGCGTTTGATAAGTTGTTGTTAGCTCAGCTATTCAAGAAGTGTAGTTAGCCAGCTGATTGTCATTACACTTTGATTCGTTTTTAAATCTTTAATTATATTGAACAGCTACTGCCTTGTGACAATACACTTAAGTGCATTCGAATAGAGTCAACCTTTAATTAGTCAATATTCCACACAAAGTAGATTATAATGAGACTATAGTGGATGTTGACGAAACTTGCCTTAGTGCTCGTTTAAGTCAATTATTTGTTAAATTAGAGAAAGTAGAGAGCGACATAGAGCGCCAAAGGAGTACACTCATTAATAAAATGGTGACTCCAAGTAAATTTGAGATTCAGTGCCGGCTAGATATATTAAATTCGTACATTTCCAAAGCTATGGATCTGCAGTCAGAGATCGATGCAATATATCCTGACAATACTAGCCGCTCAATGCTTGAGGAAACTTGCATTCTTACACGGTCATCATATATGGCTGCTCTTAGCAAATTTGAAGTTGTTGACCGTGCTCCAGTGTCTCACCATTCTTACTTGTCCAAATTTAAGTTGCCTTCTCTTAGCGGGAAACATTCGGAGTACAAACAGTTCATTGGTCTTTTTGAAAGTTTGGTAGGCTCTGATCGTTCGATATCAAATATTGAAAAATTCAATCACTTGATATCATGTCTATCGGACGAGGCTTTGTGAACAATTATCAGGTATCTAATGCAAACTACCCGAAGGCATTAGAAAGTCTTAGTCGAGTATACGACAATAATTGCCTTATCTTTTTTGACACTCTCGCCCAGTTGTTCGACATTGAGCCGATGTCCAAGCCATCAGCAGTTGGAATTCGCACAATGGTTGACTCGGTATCGGCCATTTTTGATTTGTTAATGTCGGTTGGGAATGAGGAAGATTTCGCTAACGCAATTTTAATCCACATAGTTATGTCAAAGCTGGATCCTCATACGAAATCGAAGTATGAGGAGCAACTTGACTATAATACATTGCCGAAATGGACCGATTGCGTTTTGACTTTGAACAGGCGATATCAGCACTTATGTGCTGAAGAAAGTTCAAAGTCTAGGATGAGGCAGAAATCCGACAATAAACATACAAGAAAGTCGTCATTTGCATGCACGACTGTCGAGAAAGAAGTGGAACACAAATGCAACTTTTGCAGTGCCAACCATGTGATTGGAAACTGCCAAGTTGATGACGCAGCTTTGCCAGTTGACGAAAGATTTAATTTCGCAAAATCCAGTCAATTTTGTATAAATTGTCTACATTTGGGATACAGAGTGTCCAACTGTACTGCGTCGAAGTGTAGAGTTTGTTCTAGTCCTCACAACACTCTCCTTCACAAATACGCACTCATAGAAACATCACAGGCTTCTGCTCATCCTGCCCATGTTGATCATGTTTCTAGCGAAACCGATCAGGTAATTCATGCATCGGCTGTTGTTAAAGTTCAAGACAGTTTCGGAAGACCTCGCTCAAGCCTTGCACCTGCAACGAAGAAGTGCTTAACCGTCAAGTTGGTTGGACAGTCGAGATTGACTGCAAAAGGCAAAGTCTCGACAATAGTTTCGTCTCGTGTATCGAGCCACCAGTTCAGTGCCGAGTTTTGGTTGCTGAAATCGATTTGTATCATGCAGCCAGATGGTGATCTTCCCTTCAATAGGTGGAAGATCCCAGCAGAAGTCGAACTGGCTGATCCTGAGTTCCACAAACCCCAGCAAATAGATATGTTTCTGGGAGCAGACTCTTTCTTCAACATGCTTTGTAACGGACAAATTCGATTAGCGAAGGGTGGTCCGTTACTACAAAGGACGTTGTTTGGTTGGGTGGCATCTGGTCGGTGCAAAAAAATGATTACCAAAAGCCCAATATGTTGCTCAGTGATGCAACATAGAAAAGAGGTTCGGTTTGAAGACAGTGTAGATCGACACTGTGAGGTGAAAGCTGTCCCGGAGAAAAGTATTTCGGCAAATTATTCTGCGGAGCACATTGTTTGCAAACCAAGCTATCGGGGCAGCGTTCGTGAATTGTCGTCTGGATACTTTGGTGTCAATTTGACTTGCATTACTGATCCCAAAGTGCTGGGATCATCGAAAGTTGCAAAGACATATGCACATTCCATGAAGTTGGAAGTTCATAATTTATATTCGAGTTTCATGAACAGGTATCTTGAATTTGGTCGAATGGTTTTCATAGATAGAGAAGTTCCACCAGGACCACGTTACACTCTTTCATACCAGTGCGTCCTGAGACCTGATAGCACTTTACGATTTTTCCTCGAATGAGGACCTCGGTCCCAAGGTCTGCTTTATCGGCCTTCTCAACACATAAGGATGTGAGTTTATTTCCGAGCTGTCGGTTGGACTTGACCAAAACCTTGTCACCAACATCGAAGACCCTATTCTGCCGATTTGCGTTCTCCCTAGCTCTGAGCGTCAGCTGAGCGTTTCTGATATTTTCCTGTATCTTTCTTGTGGCTCAACTGGGTGCGCCTGAACCACATCAACTAGTCTCTGGTTGATGACCGAATGGATCGACTTATTGTACTCAGTTGTAGCAAGTAAAATTACTTCTACGGTGTCACTTATGCCTTTATCGATCTTTAGGCATCTGGCTAGCTCTAACAGAGTGCTGTGAAAGCGCTCAACCTGTCCATTTGAGATGCTATGCAATGGTAGTGCATTTGAAATGCTGACCCCATAGTTGTTTGTGCGCATAGTCACGATGGTATCTGAATACAATGATGGTTCATTGTCACAGTAAATGGTTCCGGCTTTTGGAAAAAAATTCATTAGTTGCATTAAAGCTGGCTTCAGATCCACAATGGTTCTTAAAGGGACCGGTTGGACAATAGCAAACTTAGAGAACTTGTCGATGCAAGTGAGAAAGTATTTCCTGTCAGTGGAGATGTCTATGTGTAACATCTCTCCTACATGTGAGGCGATCGCTGTCTCCCCAAGCTCTTATGTTTTGGGGTGTCAACCATATTTAGCCCTAGCACATGTTTTGCAATTTTGTACTATTTCATTGGCTATTTTTCCCATCTTTGGAAAGTAGTACTCCGAGAGTACCTGCTTAATATTTTCCTGTGGGCTCTATTATGCTCGTCTGTGAGGATATCCCTTCTTTCTCCAACCGCAAATATATCCACTACGCGATTTTTGCAGTGCCAGAACTTTGTGGCCGGGTATCTTCGAACCAATGCATCTTGTATCATTGCAAGCGTGTGTAAATTACAGTGGAGAGCATTTACGCATTTGGGTGAAACTTCATCTTCGAGCTCGTCTAGCAGCGATTCGACGCAAATATAGCTGATCAAGTAGCGTTTCTTGTTTCCAAAAAGAATAAAACTTCGTTTTAAGGGGAAACGCGCCTCTTCTAGCACTATTTGGTTTTGAAAACAATTCAAGGGTTTGTCTGTTGTCTCAATGGTGTTGGTGAGAGATACCTAACTGTGGATCGTTGCTGTGCAGGACTCAATTTCTTGTTCATTTACAGCGTTGAGCTGCTGTCTTGACAAGGCATCGGCAACCAGGTTGTCCTTGCCAGGTTTATAGAAGATACGTGCATTAGACTAGTCAATGCGCGCTGTCCATTTCGCTTTGATCTTCGTATTTGGATTAGATTCCGAAACTGCGAAGGTCAAGGGTTGATGGTCAGTGAAGATATTAATGTCTTTCACCCCATACAAATAGTGCCTTAACTTGGCAAGTGACCTTACGATGGCCAATAACTCTATCTCATTTATTGCATAGTTAACCACGCTGTCCTTCAATGTTCTTGAAATCATTGTTATAGGATGACCCTCTTGAGACAAAACTGCACCTATGCCGTGAGCCAAGGCATCGGTCGTTAGATCGAATGGCTTCTTAAAATCGGGGTACCTGAGCATTACATTCTCGGATGACAAAATATCGCGCAACTTCTGAAACGCCCTATGCTGCACTTCAGAGAATTGAACCTATATATTTCTGGACCTATGTTTACTGACTGTTCCATTTTCACCTTTCAATATATTCGAGACGGGTCTTGCTTTTGCGGCGAAGTCCCTAATGAAACATGTGTAATAACTTGCGAGGCCTAGAAATGATCTGACCTCGAACAGTGTTTTAGGTTCTGGATACTCCTGAATCGCCCTAACCTTTTCAGGATCCGTCGTAGCGCTAGTGCTGGTGACTATGTAACCAAGAAAGCTCACGCTTTTCTTAAAAAAAAGGGACTTTTCGGCGGAGACCCTCATGTTTGCTTCGTGTAAGCTTTTTAGGACCCAATCCACGTGTTTAATGTGGGATTCCTCATCTTCTGAGAAGATGATTACGTCATCGACATAAACATAGCAAAATTTGCCAATCTGCTCTCGCAGTATGTCGTCGATGGTTCTTTGGAAGATGCTTGCTGCATTCTTTAATCCAAAGGGGAGTCTTTTGAACTCGTATTTCCCCCCGTTCACAGAGAAAGAGGTTTTTCATATATCAATATATCAATATATCAAATATATCAATGATATTGGGGAATTTAGGGAGAGTTAAATTCTTTTCAACATTATACCTCAAGTCTGGTTATCACCAGAACATACTCGCTGAACGCGACCGTGAAAAACTACTACCCATATTGGGTTATTGTAGGGAGAGACGGACTTTTGAATTATATCATTTTTTAGCAGATCTTTGATTTCTTTATTAACGAAATCAGCTGCTCCCATTGGATATGGGTAAAGCTTTGCATAGACTGATTGCTCATCTGTGGTCCTAATGGTGGCCACGACTGATGTGTTATACGGCAACGCCTCGTCTGGGGCTGCAAAGGCCATTTGTTTGGTCTTTAGCATTTTCAAAAAAGAACTTTTAGCTACTGGGGATGGCTCTGCACAGTCTACATTTGTGAAATTTAAATTTTTTCTCGTGTGGAAGGGTGATTTGTTCGACCTCCGTGCCCCACATAAGTTTTCCTGCTTTAGCTGGTCAAGGCCTACAATCCCATCAAAAGTTGACAAGTCCGGCAGAATAAAAAAGTTGCATTTAACCCAAACATTGAAACAAAGCATTTGTGTGTAATTTGTGTCTCGCCATGAATGGAATGAGTTTTGATGGGGGACTCTACCGAGAATTCTTGGCCGCGCTCGTGTCTTTGAGGAATCGAATGTGGGTCCCTGCAGTCATCGGGGTGCTTTCTATTCGCATAAGCAGGGGCCTGAGTGGGCTGCAAAACCCTTGAGAAGGAAGGATCGACCTCCATGGGCACCGGTGCGCCATTATTATTGTGCTGCCTGCTGCTTCCTTGGTCAGTCTGAAATGGGGCTTTGCTTTGCTTGCTAAAGTGCGAATTTTTTGTACCGCTTGTTTGTGTTTCAGCTTGTTGCGAACGCCTCTCCTGTTGGTGGCCCTTCGCTTTTGCATGCAGCTTGCGCTCTTTGTCTTCTAGACTTTTTGCGAAATTAGCCGCTAATGCGTACCTTTTATGATTCGACTCGACTTCTTGCGCGAGAGCTAGCGCTGAAGGCAAATCTCTGCTATAGGACCTTTGTTATAGGCCATAGGGCTATAAACAAAGAAAACTAGAAGCGTTATAATATTGATAATTGAACGCAATATCAAGGTATGAGAGCAAGCGAGACAGAAACATACAAGCGTGATCGAACGTTATTTCTGCTTGTGTGGGGGCAGCGCTGCCCACAGACGCTGGCCGAATACACACATACATACATATCATATAATGTCAAACGTATGTGTATTCGCATACAAGCAAACAGATGTATGTTTGGTTATGTTTAGATTGTTTTTGTTTCAACGTGTTTTATTGTATGTACAACACATTGTAATATTTCAATACCGATTTTAATAATTTAATCAGGAATTAAATGCAGAAAATATTATACGGTCGGGCGTGCTCGACTGTACTTTTCTTTCTTGTTTACTTTTGAAGTGATGGCGACTCGCTGCAAACGGCTATCGATATTGGCCACATTCGCAAGCACGATTGAAAATGCTATCTCTTTCACAATCTTCTTCATCCAGGCAATTGTTAAAGATGTCACTAAGCGACATGTTAAAAAGGTATGGAATACCGATTTTATTAATATAATCAAATAATTGGGAATAAAAGGCTAAGAGTATTACACGGACTGGCGTGGTACAGTCAACCACGCCAGACCGTGTAATACTCTTAGCCTTTTAGGTTAGGTTAAGTTAAGCCGGACGCCCTTCCAGAGGGTAGTGCATAGGCCATTTGATGGCCCTTAGTAGTCCGTGAGTGGATGCGAGAATGCTTGGCAAAGGCCAGCGGCTCCCCGGGCTCTCTTTTGGATGCATCCTTGAGTGAGTCTAATAATGGCGCTCCTAGACACTTCAGCCTAGTACGGGCTAAGCTGGGCAGTGGCATAGGAGGTGCTCGAGGGTTTCAACAGTATTTGGTACTTTGCATTTCCTGCAGTTCGCATAGTCGGTGATGCCCAGCTTGATTGCGTGTGCAGCTGCAAGGCAGTGACCCGTGAGAATGCCCACCAACAGTCTGCACTCCATACGCGGAAGGCGCAGTATGTACCGACTGAGGTTAGCATTGTGTCCATTACACATTATTTTCGTGGTTTTACAGGACATTGTATTTCTCCACGTGCGATTTATGCGCTTTTTGGTGCTCTTCTCCAGATCACTTCGCAGTGATCTCCATGAGATTGAGACGTCTTCTTCCATGTTCGCTGGGAGATTGACGCCGGCTTTGGCTAGAGTGTCTGCCTCTTCGTTGCCTTCTATGCCCTTGTGGCCGGGAATCCAGAAGATGTGCACTGACTTGGTCATGCATTAGTCATATAATGCTTCCCTGGAACTAAGAGTTGACGACATCATAGACTTTATTGCAGCTTCGCTATCTACTAGTATATTGACATTGCATACATTTGTGTGCATATGCAATGCCAGTTCAGCCGCTTTACCGATAGCAAACACTTCTGCTTAGAAGATGCTGCAGTAATTCGGTAGCTTGTAGGATAGTCTGATTACTGGGTTGTCGCTCTCCCACTCCTGCTGCCATCGTAGAGCTATCCGTATACAGATTCACGAGGCCTATGCGCTGTTGCTGGCAGATGATTCAGTCTTTAGATCCCAAGTGCACCCCGACTTTGACATCTAGGCAGTCTTTGGGTAGTACGTAGTCAGTGTGACTGGGCATGCACCTCCCTAATTCACTGTGCCCATAACCCTGCAGCGTCAGGCTTCCAAGTGCCGCTAGGCGCTGGGCTGACATCGCTGCCACAAGTCGGGCTTGCAGGTTCAGGGAGGCAATCCCTAGCAGTATCTGCTGAGCTTTTGTTGGGGTGCTTCTGAGCGCTCCAGTGATGCTGAGGAGCGCTTGTCTCTGGACTTTTTCCAAGCGGGCTAGGTAGGGTACCTTCTCGGTACCTTGCCACCAGACTAGAGCCCCGTAGAGCAGTGTTGGACGCACAATCGCTATGTAGATCGAATGCATTACACGGGGTGAGAGACCCCATGTGCAGCTGAGTATCTTTTTGGATGCGTACAGTGCTACGGTTGCCTTTTGCCACCTCCACGTGAGCTTGCTGTCCAACACCGTCCCTAGGTATCTTACCTGGGAACTTGGCTCTAGCTGGATTCCGTTTAGTGTCGGGGGGATCCATTGCGGTACCTTGTACTTATTAGTGAAGAGGATGAGGTCCGTCTTATCCGCATTTATATGTAGACCTGCTTTGCTAGCCCATCTACATATCTCCCTGAGAGTATTCCCTATAATTGCGCTGAGGGTTGCTGGACAGACACCCGTAATAATTATGCTTATGTCATCCGCATAGGCAGTTATTTTCGGGGCCCCCCCCTATCAAAACTCTTAATCAATTCGTATACCACCAAGTTCCACAGTAGTGGAGACAGGACACCACCTTGCGGGGTGTCCCTATTTACGCCTCTAACCATTGTGGCCGCTCCCCACTCCGACAGGACTCTCCTGCAACTCAGGAGATTGTGTATCCAGTGGGTGATAGTTGGGTGTGAATTTATCGTCACTAGCCGCTCAATAATGGCTGCCGTCCTGACGTTGTTTAATGAACCTGAGATGTCTACGAAGACCCATAGTGCATATTCCTGATGGTAGAAGGCTCTTTCGATCGAAGCTACTAGCGAGTGCAGTGCTGTTTCGACCGGTTTCCCTTTTATGTAGGCGTGCTGTTTGGTGGACAGCCTCCCTTCTACACTACTTCTAATGTGGAGATCTAATAGCTTCTCCATGGTTTTTAGCAGGAAGGATGTTAGACTTATTGGTCTATAATCCTTCGGGCTGCTGTGGCTACATTTACCAGCTTTTGGTAGAAATGCTACTCTTGCTGTTCTCCATTCGGAAGGGATATGGACTGTACTGAGACATGCTCTAAACATCCTGAGCAGCCATGGAATGATCACATCTTTTGTGGTCTGCAGCATGGCTGGAATAATACCGTCAAGACCAGGGCTCTTTATACTCTTGAAAGAGTCAATGGCCCATCGAATCTTTTGGGTAGTCAATATTTCCATGGGGAGTTGATGTTCCCCGCATGGAATATCCTTGTGCTTCGTCCCGAGCGGTAGCTCTACGGATTCTGGGAAGTGGGCGGTCATAAGAGCATCTAGAATTTCCTCACTACTCCATCATCAAGTCTCAGCTGACTTTGAACAGATGGTTGCTTGGATAGCAGCCTTCTTAGTCTTGCTGTTTCGGGCATCGATTCCAGTTGGGAACAGAAGTTCCTCCAGGAATGCCTTTTTGCCCTTCGAATACTACGCTTGTACATTCCGAGCAGGGTCTTGTACTCTTCGTACACTACAGCCTCCCCGGAGTGCTTAGCTAGTCTAAACATTTCCATGAGATTTGTCCTTTGCGTAGAGAGTTTGGAGTTCCACCAGTGTGGTCTCGACTTCCTTTTTTGCATGGATGGTCTACATGACTTTTTAAAGGAGTCCCGGAGGGTCTTGCATACAAACGATAGAGATGACTCTATGTCGCGTGCTGACACAATTTCACCCGGTGCCCCTAGTCTATTGTTAACCTGGCTATAGAACTCTACCCAGTTGGTATTCCGGGGGTTCCTGTATGAGTTGAGTTTGGGAGTGCTATTAAAGTCACAATCAAACTGTATAGTTTTGTGATCTGAGAAGGAGGGTGTTTCGAGGACCCTCCAGTTTGTTATGATCGCGTCTGACGCGAGCGTGAGGTCGAGAACATTGGAGGAGGTGGGGCCTACATATGTATGCATCTCCCCAATGTTTGTAATGTATAACTTAGAGTTAAGTATTAATTCAAAGAGAGACTCACCTCTGATGTTTGTGTCGGTTGACCCCCATACGCTGCGGTGGGCGTTGGCATCTGTTCCTACTATCAGTTGGGCTGTACCGGAGGCTGTCTCCCTGGATAGTCTCTCTAGTTCGTCTGGAGGTGCGGGCCTGTCGTGCGCCATATAGCATGAAGCCGCTATCAGGCGCTTCGTTCCGCATTCAATGAGGACCGCTGCTAGGTCGTCAGTACTGTAATTGGACATTAGATAAGCGTGAATGCCTTTCCGTATGAGTACGGCGGCTCTTGTTTTGCTTACCGTTGCTGAGTAGTATGCGTTGTAGTTGGTTGACCTTAGCCCCGCCACGACATTGCCTGACGCAATCCATGGATCCTAGACTAAGGCCACGTCGACAGGCCCTCGCTCTAAGGCTAACAGGAGCTCCGTCAACGCCAACTTACTCTTACGTAGGTTGAGCTGCAGTACCCTATCCGGGGTAGCAGCCACACCTACATCGGACGGGTTGACTACCATGGTCAGTTCTCCGTCCTCTTCGTCGTCATCGTCTGAGGCGATAGCCATGCTCTGGGCAGCTTCAAGGACCGACTCAAGGCCAAGGTCCTTCTCTACCTCCCCAGCTGCCAGAGTGTGCGCATCCTTATCCTCAGGGTGTCGCTTCCTAAGGCGCAGGAAGACGCTCCCTACGCCCCATGCCATCTTGCCATAGCGTGCGTATAGCAGGTCCTCCGCCTCCTTGTTCATCTGCAGAATGACATGCTGACACCCCTCTGCAGCGGAAAGGGCGCCAGCTTGAAGGACCATCCAATCATTGGTTGGAACGTCCCTGTTTTGGCGCTGCAGCAGCTTCAGCGCCTGGTCCCCATTGACAGGGATGGGGAAGAGTACCTTCGCCTTTGGTTTCGACGGGATATTATCCCTGTCTACCACCTCCAGTTTGGCCCCCTCCCACATCTCACCCACCAAAGAGACATTTTGCGTCAGCCAGCTGAGCGTCGGGTCATCCTTGCACTTTAGTATCTTGGCCCCGTTAAGCCACCCAGCACCGTCTCGCCATGAGCTGGCCGGCAAGCAGTCCGTGGATGGTTTTCCACCTCTCCTCCGTAATCTTGCCATTGTCGTCGCTCCTGTCGATGAGAGCCACGATGAGGTGTCGTTCAGCGACTTCCTTCATCGTGGCTTTCCTCTTGGGCTTGTTCGAGCGGGGGATGGCGCCTTTATGACCACGCTGCCGTTTGCTTACCGGGGCCTCCTTATCTCCGGTGCTCTCGGTCGATCGCTGCCTCTTCGCTGTCATCATCTCCTCCACCTTTTTTGCGTAGTCACCCGATGATGCCTTCATTTGAGGTATCTTGTCGAAGTGACGGCGGCTCTTCTCTATCTCCTGGGACAGGCCCACTGCTCCTTGGAGTCAGCTCTGGATTTTAAAAGCTGCTTTGTACTGTGCCTTAGTGCCTTCCCTACGCAGGGTGCTGGAACCGCGTGCAGGGAAGCGCAGAAGGCTCTCTCTTCGGTCATGGTAACCGACACCACACTATCATGGTCCGAGTCTGCTTCGACTACGGCACCCGTGCGGGCCAGTTTCCTGTCGTTCGCGGCAGTAGCTGTACAACAAACCTGGCCTGCTCCCGCCAAAACTGAGGTGTGACCACTAGCGACACGCAGAGAGGATTTCTCCTCTCCGTGCCCGCCGGTGGTAGCGGTCACGCCTTCCACCGACGTTTGGGCTGACATCCCAGCCCCGGTTGAACTTTTCAGCGAATTTTCCATGTTGCTTCCTAGATCCTCCCGGCTCATTTATTCAGGTAGCCACCCCACCAATTATACCTACTGCCAAGTTTACCTCTAGGCATGGCTTGGGTTCGGCTCCTGTCAAGTCTTGACGTGCCAAGATTCCGGACCCAGCCTTAGCTAGACACTGCATCGCCTCGGAGGGAAAGTGACAATGCATCATCCGGTCGCCCGTGACGATGCCGTGTCCATTGCCCGGCCGGCACCATCGGAGAGGGTTCAGCTAGAGGGTTTTTGCCAGCCTCCCAATTATTTGATTATATTAATAAAATCGCTATCCATATATAACAATGGATAGTCCTTGTATTAGAACACGTTGAAACAAAAATAAAATCGAAGCATAATCAGAGAGAAAGATTATCAGTTGTGCCGGTCGTGTTTTTTCAACGCTCCGTCTATTTTTATTATTTCCGATTTATTTGGTAAATTTAAAATTTAAAAAAGAAAAGTACAGTCGAGCACGCCCGACCGTATAAAACTCTCTGAATTTTTTCCCGTTTAAATTATTAAAATAGGTATCGAGATATTATAATGTATAAATTATTAAGATCCAGTCCACGGTTGTTCTTCAGATTATATCCTTGGCTAGATCGAAGGTTAATTATGTAGATTATGATGGAATACTTTTAAGTACTCGAATTACTGGCCTTGTGGCTCAGCAATGTATTGAATAATAATTCAAAGTTTTATCGGCAACGCCGGAGCAGTGTTTATTAGCAAGCGTTTGCTTGTGCTTTACGAACAAAACTGATTTCTTAAAATATAGAACAATTCACTTAAGCTAAGCCAAAACTCGCAACAGTCCACAATGTCATGGTCGGCAAGCCGACTCAGCAAAAATCTTAGGCAATAACAGAAACTCTTGCAGCAAAACCAAAGTGTCCGGTTACCGCCGCTGACCATTGCAGCTATAGCGCACTGATACAAAGTATGCAGTGTCGCAATTGCGAGGGCTGTTAGTGTTATTTGTTAACTTATAGTACTTGCATTAAAACACATTGAAACAAAAACAATCTAAGCGTAATCACACATACATCTGTTTGTTTGCATGCGAATACACACACGTTTGAGATCATATATATATGTATGTGTGTATTCGGTGCGGCCAGCGATTACGGGCAGCGCTGCCGCCACACAGGCAGCGAAAACGTTTCTGTCTCGCTTGCACTCATTAGTGATATTGCGTTCAATTATCAATATTGTAACGCTTCTAGATTTCTTGTTTATAGTCCAATTTTAATGCACCTTTCAGGAATAGTTTAATATAGTAAGCCTCCAGTCGAATTATACAATTAAAATGCTATACTATATGAACAAATGTCTAAAAACGGAACGAATGTTGAGAATTAGAACGCTCCATACAAAAATTGGTGATCTTAGGTGCCATAGTTGATGAGATATTAGCCGAAAACACTGATTTTTTCCAAGGTGTGTCTGGTTTTTTGCTCATTGTGGGCAAATGGGTTGTGGCATCGGAAAAAAAAAGATTCATGTATTGACTGACTAAATATGTGATTGATTGACACTAAGCTCGAACTTGTAGCTTTTACCATCTCTGAAATCTGTTTGTTCATACGGACAGACAGACGGACATGGCTATATCGACTCGGGTCTGCCACGCCTCTTTATGCCTGTTACATACTTTTGCACAAACCCAATATACTCTTGCAGAGAGTATAACAAGAAAGAATGATGTGGTCGCCTCGCGACTTTAGGACACCCGTTACTCAGTTTCAATATGTTATTAGCAATGGTCATAGATATGATAGCTCGGAAAACAGATCATTTTCATACTAATTCATGTTTAGAGCATATTTTCGGCCGATCGTTCCTATGGGAGCCATACAATATAGTTGTCCGATTTGTATCAAACTTGGTCAGTACATCTACGTCCAGACATGTAATACCCGTGTAAATTTGGTTCAGATAGCATTGCTAAAGTGTTCCATACTAAAATATTCTAGTTTTACCTGTACATTTACCTTTATATGAAGATAGAGCGCCCGAAAGTGGGCGTGTACAAAAACAAAAACAAACTTGTACTGCTTGGGTATTGTACCTTTTATTTGCGACCCCTATAGTCTCTTAGATACTTTTGTTCATACAGACGGACAGACGGACGGACGGACGGACGGACGGACAGACGGACATGGCCATATTGACCCGGCTATTGATGCTGATAAAGAATATATATATACTATATGGGGTCTGCCACGCCTCCTTCTCTCTGTTACATACATTCCAACAATTACAATATACCCTTTTACGGGTATAAAAATTCCAGTGTCAGTTTGGAGTATACAATTACATCATTGTATACAATTACAATGATGTAATTGTCGAGTGGAGGCTAACTATATAAAACTATTCCTGAAAGGTACATTAAAATCGGACTATAAACAAGTAAACTAGAAGCTTTACAATATTGATAATTGAACGCAATATCACTACTGAGTGCAAGCGTGATCAAACGTTTTCTCTGCTTGTGTGGCGGCAGCGCAGTCGGCAGTCGCTGGCCGTGCCGAATACACACATACATACAAGTATGAACACAAATAATGTCAAACGTATGTGTATTCGCATACAAACAAACAGATGTATGTGTGATTATGCTTAGATTGTTTTTGTTTCAATGTGTTTTAATGCAGGTACTAGATATTGTAATATCTTGATACCGATTTTAATAATTTAACCGGGGAAAAAAATGCAGAGAGTATTATACGGTCGGGCGTGCTCGACTGTACTTTTCTTTCTTGTTTTTAATCTACTTAAACTCCAGTAAGTAGGAATACTTACTGCTCTTACCCCTACAAACTCCATTCCTCTAATTATTTTTTTTTTTTTTGGCCACATGTTTCCTCAATTAACACCTTTAAGTCTTCCTTCTCTCCTGGGCCTGACAAGTTGTGTGCTTGAGGAGTGCTGTTCTTCTATAATAAAACCTCTTTTATTTCTGTTTAACCTCTCTTTAGAATCCTCTGTCTTTCCTACCTTATGGAAAGAATCTTACATTATCCTACTTCATGAAGAAGGGCGTAAGTCGGATATAACAAACTACAGCGGAATCGCGAAGTTGTCCGCAATCCCTAAGCTCATTTAAAAGATAGTTACATCGACTTTGCAACACCTCTGCAAGTAAATTGTCTCCCGTGCCCAACACGGGTTTGTTAAGAGTCGACTTCGACCAATCTTTTGGATTTTACCTCTTTTATAAATGAGGCACCCTCTGAGTAATAAACCAAAGTGCGCGGCGGGATTCTCATCCTTAAATTATTTTTTGGCGTACGACTTGATATCCACCCATGGAAAAATTAACATCAGTGAAGGATGCAAGAGAAGCCTCGGATAGGAACCCAAACAACGTTGACGACCATGGCAAACGTAACAAGAAAAAAGGTTATCTTCTGCTCGCCGAAGATTAAATACCCTTGCAGTCATGAATATTGCGTCAATTTGGTTTCAATTAACAATTATTTCTATGGTAGCTATATGATATAGTGGTCCGATTTGAATGAAATTTGCTCAACAGATGGGACACGATTAGAAATCGATTCTCCGTGAATTTCGGTGAAATCGGTCAATAGAAACCGAAAATTTTCATACTAAGCATATCAACCTATTGTTCCTATGGGAGCTATATATATATAGTAGTCCGAATTGAATGAAATTTGGTCAACAGTCGGAAAACGATTAGATATGCATATCGCGTGAATTTGGTTGAAATCGGTTAACAGACACGGAAAATGTACATACAAAGCATTTCAACCGATTGTTCCTATGGGAGCTAAATGATATAGTGGTCCGATTTTTACAAATGATCTGCGTGCAGAGAGAATACACATCTGTACCAAGTTTCATTAAGATAGCTTTAAAACTGAGAGACTAGTTAGCATAGAAACAGACGGACAGACAGACGGACATGGCTATATCGACTCGGCTGTTGATGCTGATCAAGAATATATAGACTTAATGTGGTCGGAAACGCCTCCTTCAATGCGTTACAAACTTCGTGACAAAAACGATATACCCTCTGGAAGGGTATAAAAAGGACAATGATTTGAGAGTACGCACTTGGAATGTGCGGACATGGAACGGACCCGGTGCTGCTCGACAACTAGCGGATACCCTCGATAAGTTGAAGGCTGATATCACAGCTCTTCAGGAAATGCAATTGATTGGACAGGGTTGAATGATAGTAGACATGAGTTTGGTTGCGGTTTCGTCGTAGGAGCCAGGCTGCGGCACCGTATAGCGAGAGAATTGCGATGATCCGAATTGCTGCCAAATTCTTTAACACCAGCCTTATTTGTGCGCACGCCCCAACCGATGACAAAGCCAATGCTACCAAGCTTTATAGAGTTTTACCGAGCGTAGAGCCGATGCCCGTCACAGACGTTTAAATTCTCCTGGGAGATTTTAATGGCAAAATCGGACGGGAGGGCATCTTCGGAGCAACCGTTGGGAAGTAAAGCCTGCATGAGTCTACCTGGGTCAACGAGGTATGACAAGGAAGCTTGACATCAGAAAGCTGCAGTCGCAACGGCATATGGATGCCTGCTCCACTCGACTCTCATGCCGACTGGCAGAACTCTCTCCAACGCCTATAAATATTACTGATATGTGGTGTGTAACAGAATCCATGGTACGACCAGGAGTGTCGAGAAGCGACTGCTGCAAAGGACGCCGCCTACAGAAGAACTCTGCACGCAGGAGCCACTCGAGCGGTAGTGGACATTTATAGGTCGCGGAGACGAGATGAGAAGCGCCTTTTCAAGAGGAAGAAGCGGGAGATGGAAAGGTTTGTGTGTGAGAGGATGGAGAGTATCAGATGCAGCAATGATGCCCGTGACTTTTACCGGAGAGTCAAACGTATGACTCAAGGGTATAAGCCTGGATCGCATGCCTGCAGGAGTGATGACGGAAACCTTGTCACAGATGCGGAGATGGTACTGAGGTTATGGCGGGATCACTTTGAAAGTCTTTTGGCTGGAAACAGTGAAGACGAACCTGACGAAGTTGATCCACTAACCCCAATCAAAGATGATGGTGTTAATGTTCCCATCCCTAGCCATACGGTGAACAAAGTCGCAATGCGCCGACTTAAAAACAAAAAAACCGTTGGAGCTGATGGGCTACCTGCTGAATTGCCGGAGGCGATGAGCTGGTAGGGTGCATGCACCAGCTCATCTGCATTGTATGGTTATCGGGAAGCATGCCCGTTGATTGAAACCTCAGTATAATCTGCCCCATCCTGAAGAAGGGTAATGCTACACAGCGCACCAATTGCCGTGGCATTAGCCTTCTTCCCGTAGCATACAAGGTTCTTTCGAGCGTAATGTGTGAGAGACTTAAGCTAAATGCTGAAGCATTGATCGGACCGTATCAATGCGGCTTACGTCCTGGGAGGTCCACAGTTAACCAGATCTTCCCACTGAGCCAGATCTTGGAGAAAGCGCACGAGAACCAAATCTATACTTACCACCTGTTTGTCGATTTTAAAGCTGCTTTCGATAGCCCACAGCGTATTACGTATTAGGTATTACGGCTTTGCAGAATGACATTGAACAACACCATCAGCTTTGTCAAGGTAGGAAATGACCATTCCGAAACTTTAGTTACCAAGCTTGGTATTAGACAGTGATTCGCTATCATGTCTGCTCTTCATTCTACTGATGGAGAGTATAATAAGGAAAGCTGGAGTGCATCGGACGGGCACAATACTGGGAAACAAATGTGTCCAGCTCCTTGGTCACGCCGATGATATTGATGTACCAAGCGTGATGTTACTGCGGCTTTTGGAGCTATCGAAAAGGAATCAGCGAGAGTTGGACTTGCACTGAACATGGGCAAAACGAAGCTTATGGTGTGCAGTAGCAGAGAGTCACGGCGTCTTGACTCACACCTTATTGCTGGTGACTATAACTTCGAGTCTGTCAAGGAATTTGTATACTTGGGAACTGCAGTGACCAATAACAATGATGTCAGCCTAGAGATCATGCGGAGGCATTTTTATTCGGAAGGCAATGGTTGCACTCTACAAAACGCTCATCACTCCAGTGTTGCTGTATAGTGCGGAAGCCTGGACAATGACGCAGTCAAATGCTGCTTCTCTTGGTGTCTTCGAGAGAAGTTTATGCGCAAGATCTTCGGACCAACGTGCGTTGGCAGTATCTATCGCATCAGGTGAAATGACGAGCTGTACGAGTTATATGGGGATGTGGACATGGTCAAGCGAGTTAACATTCAGCGTCTTCACTGGCTAGGCCACATTGCCCGCATGGAGGAAACAACTCCAGCTCGCTCTGTTCTTGATATGGTAGTTCGCGGACAACGGAGGAGAGGAAGGTCACGCGCACGTTGGAAGGACCAGATGGATGCCCTCCTAGCAACACTTGGTGTTACCAACTGGCGCAGTCGCGCAGAGGACTTAAAAGAGTGGAGGTAAATCGTGCATGAGGCTGTGCGCCATTAAGGGTGTTGTGGCCAATTATTATATTATAAATGAGGCATTCCTTAAGATAATGTAAACTGATGTCATACATATTTACTTTAGTAAAGCGTTTGACTCTGTTAATCATAACCTCCTTTTACATAAACTTGGTATTTTAGGTTTCCCACCTTCACTCCTTCTGTGGATATCATCATACCTAAAAGGTAGCACCTAAGGGGTTATGCTTAGATCGGTCATCTCTAAATCTGTTTTCGTAATTTCTGGAGTTACACAGGGTAGTAACCCAGGTCTTCTATTTTTTATCTTTTTCTTTTTTCAAACGACCCTTCCTCTTTGCTATCCCATCGACGTATAGTTATGTACGCAGATGATGTGAAATTATTATTATCTTATAGGGACCACCCGGATCATGCGTTACTGCAAAACAATTTAAACACAATTCACAACTGGTGCATAATTAATCACTTGTACCTTAATTTTTCTAAATGTCTGTTTATGACTTATAACAGGGTTACTCCTTACATAGCCAATTATTATATCGACAATATACCCTTTCAACGCATACTGTCAGTTGAAGACCTTGGCGTTCTCTTTGATAATAAATTAAGTTTTACTCATAATATCTCTGCAATTGTTAATAAAGCCAAGGGCACTCTTAGATTTATTAAACGATGATCTCAAGAAGTTAATGCTCCCTTCGTCACTAAACTTCTTTATACATCCCTTGTCCGGCCAATTCTTCAATATTATTCATGTTTCTGGTTTCCTCAACATACTCATACTCAAGATTTCATTGAGTCGGCGCTTCGCCTTCAATCCTACTCCAACAGGCTCTTTATCCTCAATCTTCCGTCCCTTATTAACGGTAGGGAAGTTCTTGTTTCCTTCATAAACTTATTGTTGGTGATATAAGCTCCCCGTCCCTTTTAGAAGGCCTTAATTTTAATATTCCAACCAGGGCAACCAAGTACTACATTCCTTTATTTCTTTCTACATGCACTACTGAATACGCTTTGCACAATCGTTTTCTGATATTATGCACTCATTATAATGAATACTATAGAATAATTGGTACATCTCTCTCTCTCCCATATCAAAGCTTCACTTTACAGCCTCCGTTAAATCTCTGATCTCCAGGGGCAGTATGTTCGGCATCTTTGCCATTCATGCGTTCCTTTAAATTAGGGATCTTTCGTGAAAGTTTTGGCATACATTTTAATTGATCTGGTTGGGTTTTTCTGGGCTTATCTCAATCCTCGCAACAAATGTTGGATCAATTTTCTTTTCTTTTTATTCCCAGATTAACTATTAACTATTAATTAATTGATCAATTTAACTAACTAATTATAATATTTTCTGTTAAAATTTTTTTTATAATTTACTCTATTTTATAGTCATTAATATTAATCTTACTTATTAATTAATTTTTTGGTTAGTACTCGCGACTGCTCTTAGTCTGCGTTAATAAATAAATAAATAGACACACAAATATTTGTCCTTATGCACTAACGTATTTGTTGGTATTATATTTGCGGACATACATATGTATGTATATTTAACATTAGTCAGCACTGCTACCACTGTCCGAAACCGATGGAGAGCTGTACCGACTTCTAGAAGAGTTCAGAGTGCATATGGAAATTCTCCCGCTAGAGTGCCAAATAGCGCAGTTAAAGCAACAGCTGGGCCCGCATAAAACACGCAGCGGGCCGGTGTCTGAAGAAAATGTAATTGAGACGATGGTGGCGCGGCTCTCAGGTGACAACGTGTATAACATAAGCAATTGGATCGCCAATTTGGAGGACGCATGCAACATTTTAAAGACGGACGAGCGAACGCGGTTCGTGGCTTGGCGCCGCATGCTGAAGGGAACGGCTGCCGTCTTCCTGAGGACGGTAGCAGTCCACAGTCCAGGAATTCGCCCGTACCCACTCGGAGGATAAGGTCTACGCAGCACTGCGTAGTCGACACAGGAATTCCGATGAAGGTTATATCCGGTATGCATCGAGGCCGCCACCACGGAAAGTATCAATCTAGATGGCCAAGCCGGGCATCCCAATGGCGAAAGTAAGGTGCTTTAACTGCTCCGGGAGCGGACACTACCGTTTAGGCCGCCTGCTTCCTCTTTCAAATGTGGACAGATGGGCCATCTCCATAGGCCATAACAAGATGGGAGCCGCTGCCGCCAGCTGGGCTGTTACAACTGAGGAGGAGCACGACCAGGTGGACCATTTGGAGATGGTAAGTGTTGCCTTTGTGGTACATCGTCAACGCAGTGAGTTTAACTGAATATTTTCTTTACTCGAATCGGGCAACCCTAGGAGGCTGACTCTTGTCTCTGGGAGTGGTTCTGTGCGTTGTTCGCATAATTAAAATATTAATAAATAAAATATTAATAAATTTATTTCGCGTTATGCCAAACTCAGCAACTGCGTTGCCCATTATTTTGGGGCGAGATTTTCTTAAGAAGGATAACATTATGTTGTGTCAAGGGCCGACACGACATGGATCGGTCTCTAAAACTGGGTACATTTGTCCAGGGCCGCCCTCAGAAACTCTCTGCGGTCCCGAAGTCCATAATGATGAAGAAGAGACTTTTAATATAGAACCAGCGTTACTGACGGAGAAAGAGACTATTAAGATGTTTTACTTAGAGGTGCCGAAGGATCAAGTTAAGCCAGTAAAGTATGAGATGAAGTGCGAAAGATCTGTGAAGAGTTGAATCCATGTATCATTCGTCAAAGCAGTTTGCCTTACGCTTTCGCTATTGCACCCGTTCGCAAAAAGGACAACACTCTAAGAAAATGTGTCGATTATCGACCGCTGAACAAAATTACTGTCCGTGACCATTTCCCAATCCCGCTGTTCGACGATTGCATTGAACATCTTGGGGGCAAATCTTTCTTTAAGGCTATTGATCTGGAACATGGGTTCCATTACGTCAATATGCCACCAAACCCGATTAAGTATATGGCTTTTGTGACACCTGATGGTCAATTCGAGTATGTTCGGATGCCGTTCGGACTCAGTAATGGTCCTCCAATATTCGCTAGATTTATGTGTTTCGTCCTGAAGGACCTGATAAACTTAGGCCAGCTGGTTATCTATATGAACGACATCCTGATAGCCTCAAGGGATTTCGATACACATATGAGGGTTCTTAAGGAGACCCTGCATACTCTAAAGCTGTCCGGGTGCCGTTTCATGAGTTAGAGTATTTAAGATATCTAGCCAACTCCTCCGAGATCACGCCCAAGCTGGCTCACTTGCAAACGATCCGAGATTTGACATACTTCAGTCGCTTTGTATTAGTATGTTTAGTATTTAAGTATGCTGCACGCGTATTTGGGATCGGCCGAAATGAAGGCTGGTCACCTAAAATCACAATTTGCGGTCTCTTGATCAAGAGACGGAAAAGAAGCAAAACGTGTTTTTGTAGAAAAAAAATAAAATCAAGAGTTTTCGATAACATCGATGATTAATCGAATTTCTCTATACATATTTACTCAAATATAAACTTTGTTACGTGTTTTCTTTCTTGTTTATAGTAATTTTAAATTTTATGACATTGCATTTATGCTGTCGCTAGGAACCTTCGAATCAAAATGCGTATTCCTAGGCGTCATAGTTACTGAGATGGGCTGCTCTGTCAAAATTATATAGGCAGTTGTATTTTGTATTTAGTACCACAACACCACGTTCTTGCTGATTTTCGTTCTTAGACGCTTCCTTTTATTTTATCATTTTATTTAATCAATTTTATCACTAGGTTATGGTTATGGCCCATGATGAGGCGCCACTGATGCCGATCCCACTTCTGATGTCGGGTTATTCGTTTCTTTGATTTCTTTGATTGAGTTTAACCTTTTACATAATTTTAAATAAATTTTGTGCAGTGAGTCGCTATCTTTCTTCGTCAGACTTCCGTAAAATGACGATAACCTCCCTGTTATTGACAACCACCCAGACAGAGCATATTTAACAAAATACTGCCACACTAATAGTCCTGTTAACGTCTTCAAAATATTAATATTCAACACTGTCCATATCTAAGACGATAAACTTAAATTAGCAGTCCAAAGTACTTTCGGGCCGACATATGTAAAGCTTAGGTCCAGTAGAGGCACAGACAGGCATTTTATTTATTATACTCTCTGCAAGAGTATATTGGGTTTGTGCAAAGTATGTAACAGGCAGAAGAAGGCGTGGCAGACCCCATAAAGTATATATATTCTTGATCAGCATTACAAGCCGAGTCGATATAGCCATGTCCGTCTGTCCGTCTGTCTGTCCGTATGAACAAACAGATTTCAGAGATGGTAAGAGCTACAAGTTCGAGCTTGGTGTCAATCGATCACATATTTAGTCAGTCAATACAAGAACTTTTTTTTTCGATGCCACGCCCCGTTCGCCCACAATGAGCAAAAAACTAGACAAACCTCGAAAAAAAACGGTGTTTTCGGCGAATATCTCAGTACTTATGGCACCTAGGATCACTAATTTTGAAACGGAGGTTTCTAGTGACTGCACAAATGCATTACCATTTAAAATTTTGGACGGCCACGCCTCCATTTCCCACAATTGATAAACTAATTTTCTAACTTCAATGCCATTTTAAAAGTATTTCTTCTTATTGTAATTAATAATTCAAGTGGAGGCTAACTATATCAAACTATTCCTGAAAGGTGCATTAAAATCGGACTATAAACAAGAAAACTGGAAGCGTTACATTATTGATAATTGAACTCAATATCACTACTGAGTGCAAGCGAGACAGAAACATACAAGCGTGATCAAACGTTTTCTCTGCTTGTGTGGCGGCAGCGCAGTCGGCAGTCGCTGGCCGCGCCGAATACACACATACATACATGTATGAACACATATAATGTTAAACGTATGTGTATTCGCATACAAACAAACAGATGTATGTGTGATTATGCTAAGATTATTTTTGTTTCAATGTGTTTTAATGCATGTACAAGATATTGTAATATCTTGATACCGATTTTAATAATAATATCGGGATTAAAATGCAGAGAGTATTATACGGTCGGGCGTGCTCGACTGTACTTTTCTTTCTTGTTTTTGTTATATAGAAAATAAGAAAAATTATTACATGTACGTGAAGATAATCGAAATCGTCAAAAATTGTAGTCGTGGTGTATTTAGTAGAGTTGCGAAATGTTCTGAACCATGCGTTTGAGGTCGCAAGTTCGAATCCTGACAATAAATTGTTGTCTATTTCCTTTTTTTAATTTTAATTGAAAACTTAAATTTCAAATTTTAATTTGTGCAGCTAGTAGCGATGCGGTTTGTTGTCTGACGTATATGTGTGAGGGCGCAGGTTAGTATCCATTCTGTGATTTTTAGACCCCGTACTCTAAAAAAGAGTAGAGGGGTCTATTAGGTTTGTCAGAAGCGAAATGTGCGTAACAGGCAGAAGGAGGCGTGGCCGACCCCATAAAGTATATATATTCTTGATCAGCATCAACAGCCGAGTCGATATAGCAATGTCCGTCTGTCCGTCTGTCTGTCTGTCCGTCTGTCCGTCCGTCCGTCCGTATGAACACCTGGATCTTTTAAACTACAAAAGCTAGAGCCACCAAATTTATAATGAAAGTCCGTTATTATCTTACGCAGGTTAAGTTTATTTCAAATTTTTGCCACGCCCCTTACCGCCCTCGCAATGAGCAAAAAACCAGACACACCTCGAAAAAAAATGTAGTTTTAGGCCAATAACTCAGTAACTTTGGCACTTAGGAACACCATACAGCCTTAATGCAATGCCATTCAAAATTTTGGCCTGCCACGCCCCCTTTTCTCATATGAGCTAAAAAACTTTCAAAATTTCAAGCTCAAAATTTGCAGGATTTAGGGCATTTAGTCAAATAGTACAGTGTTGTAATTAATTAATTAAAATTAGGAATATCATATCAAACTATATTCCAAGCGGCGTTAAAATCCGTCCATTAACAAAAAAGTTATCACGTTGGAAAGTTTATGTAATTAAGCTGCAATTTCGCCGCCTGTTTGACGTCAGCGCTGCTCGCAGACGCTGCGTCGCTGCGACGCTGTGACGCTGCCGTGCCGACCAGTGCTAGGCACGAATACATACATATGTGAATACACATAATTTCAAACGAGTGTGTACTTGTATGTATAACATGTAAATGCGAATAAGCGGAACTTTCAAGCGAAAGTAGCGCGTGGTGCGAGTGGTAGAATTACGGCGCGATGTGAAATCGTTGCCTGAGGGTCGTAGTTTCGAATGCTGGCAATGAGAATTGCTAATTTAATTCTTTTTTTAAATATCAATTCAAAATATACAAATAAATTTTAATTTTTAAATTTCGTTATTATATTTTAATTCAAATTAAATACAAATGCGCATTATTATGGGAGTACGGGGTCTTTTACAGTCGGCTCGATCGACTGTAGCCCTTCTTACTTGTTTTTTTTACTTTTTTTTTTATTTTAAAATTAAACTCAAATGCAATCATATTTAAATATTAATTTCGAAATTTAATAAAAGTTTTTTTTATTTAAGGCATGTAAGAAAATAAATAAATTTAGTAATATTCTTTGCCAATAATTTGAATTAAAGTAAGCAGTTTGGGAATGATAATCTGCCGACCTATTTTCATCCAGATCAGACTATTATGTTCCGATAGAAACAATCGATAGAAAATGCTGAAAACGCTAATTGCCAGTGCATAATTCGGATAAATAATGGTCAACTGAAGAAAACGTTAAACCTAATAAAAGTAGAAAATAAACTTGTATTTAAAAATATAACATTCAACTTCTTTTTCTTCCTGGTTGACCGTTATAAATCAATTCAACTATTTAAACCCAACGATTACAGTTTACCCTTTTACTTTACGAGTAACAGGTATAATTAATGCTTATCACTAAAATTGCTTTGAAAGTTTAGTTCCTAACAATCCTTTTCAACAATGTCTGAAATCATAAGGAGAAACGGTGTTTTAAAAACTTTTACTTTATCACGACAGTTTCTACTTATTGGATTCTCGCGGAGGTCAACTAAAGTCAAACAGTCATTTTTTATCAGATCTTCAATTTGGATTTCTGAAATTTTAAAACATTGACACTTAATAAAAAATACTTTACGCTATACTTACAGTTTTTCGTACTTACCCAATATGTTGTTATACTGGACAAACAAACTTACAAGCATTTGGAGCTTAAAAACAACATTGGGTATTTCACGAAATGAATTGTTTGAAATATTCAGAGTCCTTATTGCAGAAAGATTTGCAAATTCGTCTGGCAGCCCTGAGAGTTGATTTTGTGAAAGATCTAAGTCTGCAAATTTTTTTAAATGTTTTTAAATAATATTAAGTCTCAAGTATTTAATTTTCACCAGTAATGAATTCAAAGCTCCAAGCAAACTTTGGAGAAATAAATGTCAGACGATTTCCACACAAACTGCAAGCCTGTAATTGAGTGTCTCGCAAAAGATGAAAAATGGCATTTGGAATTTGAAGTAAATCACACGATGATAAATCTAAAATAAAATAATTTGAAAATTCTTCATTTAGTTTTTTAGACCCCGTACTCTAAACAAGAAAGAAAAGTTCAGTCGAGCACGCCCGACCGTATAATACTCTCTGCATTTTAATCCCGATATTATTATTAAAATCGGTATCAAGATATTACAATATCTTGTACTTGCGTTAAAACACATTGAAACAAAAACAATCTAAGCATAATCACACATACATCTGTTTGTTTGTATGCGAATACACATACGTTTGACATTATATGTGTTCATACTTGTATGTATGTGTGTATTCGGCGCGGCCAGCGACTGCGGGCGCGCTGCCGCCACACAGGCAGCGAAAACGTTTCTATCTCGCTTGCACTCAGTAGTGATATTGCGTTCAATTATCAATATTGTAAAGCTTCTAGTTTTCTTGTTTATAGTCCGATTTTAATGCACCTTTCAGGAATAGTTTTATATAGTTAGCCTCCACTCGAATTATACAATTACAATGATGTACTATAAAAACAGACGCCTAAAAACTGACGAAACGAAAGTGAACTATGTTTATGTATTGTGGGAAAAAGGGAAAAGGGAAAAAGGAAATGCCAATGCATTTGCGCTGTCGCTAGGAAACTCCATACTAAAATTGGTGATCCTAGGTGCCATGGTTACTGAGATATTCGCCGAAAACCACGAGTTTTTCCGAGGTGTGCCTAGTTTTTAGCTTATTGTGGGCAAATGGGGCGTGGCATCGAAAAAAAAAAATTCTTGTATTGACTGACTAAATATGTGATCGATTGACACCAAGCTCGAACTTGTAGCTCTTCCCATCTCTGAAATCTGTTCATACGGACAGACGGACAGACGGACATGGCTATATCGACTCGGCTAATGATGCTGATCATGAATATATACACTTTATGGGATCTGCCACGCCTCCTTCTGCCTGTTATATACTTTGCACAAACCCAATATACTCTTGCAGAGAGTATAAAAAGAGTAGACGGATCTATTAAATTTGTCAGAAGCGATATGTGCGTAACAGACAGAAGGAGGCGTGGCCTGCCCCATTAAGTACATACATATATGTATTCTTGATCATCATCCACAGCCGAATGTCGGTTCGACTGTAAAACACACCATACTCATTTCAATGCAAAATTTGTCCAACAAAATATTGCCAATATGTAATCATGATATACAAATAATATATGAGTATGGATTCCTTTCTTTCCTTTAAATTTAGACTGATACTGGATCGTCACAGAAAAAGAACATTAATACTATGTTAATACAATGCCATAAAAACGTACAGGGCTAGACAACAAATTTTTAACTTTTCCAATTATACATTGGTATTATTAGAACTAGAGTGAAATTCTTACCTAGATTGCAGTTTTGTATAGCATTGTTACAACGTTCAATTACTTTTACTACTAAGTACGCCATTTTGTTCAGTTTTATAATATTAAAATCATTAATATTTTAGTTTACTAAATTTATGTAGATACAGCCAACAGTTTAAACTCATCGGGCAAGACTGAATATGCAATATCGAGATTAAAATAGTACAGCAATGATATGCCACACTAAGAATAGCGTCTAAATTTAGAGCTATGGGCACAAAAAATGTACATAAAACTCATTCTTCATTCATTGCTCAGAAGTTAAAACAAATTATATTCTACCACTAGGAGATCTCATTTATGCTTAAAAATATAGAATTCATACACATTAGCATGTTAGCGTCAGATATCGTACCAGGTATATCATTTTGGATTGGATAAATATATTGTATAGCTGCCATACGAAGAATCTGTCGAAAATGTGCTCTTTATATGAATTTGTATAAAATTATTCTGTGTTTACCAAGCTGTCTTATCTAATCCATCACCTAAATGATTGAACAAATATGATTATTATACTCCACTTATAATAACATATTGAGTAACAGGTGTCCTAAAGTCGCAAGGCGAGTAAAGCATTTTTTCTTGTCAAATATATTATGTATCTTGCCGTATAAACAAAAAAGAAAATTACAATCCAGCACTCGCGAACTTATAATACTCTGTGCTCTTTATTCCCAATTATATATCATATTATTAAAATCGATATTCACGCTCTGACATTGCACTAAAATGTAAACCTTGTTATGTAGTCGGATTTTTATGAATTTTTCAGGATAGTTTAATATATTATATTATGTTACATGATAACTCTAGAAAAAACATGAAAGAAAACTACAGTCGAGCGCACCCGACCGTATAATACTCTCTGCAGTTTATTTCAGATAATATAATAATATAATTAAAATCAGTTTTTTGGTTTTCCAAACAACAAAATAAAATCGATCACGGCCGATTACTAGTATAGTACGCCGTTCGAGTTGGTTCCGGATTTAAGTAATACTAAATGACTTAAACCGGTATCAACGGAAATTAAATTAAAATCTCTTAAAATGACGGAATCACTACCTAAAATTGCACTATACCTTTGAAATAAATCCTCAAACTCACTTCTAAATCTAGGTAACGGTTAATGGGGGGCTCTTATAAATTACTAAATCTCCCATAGACTTAAACTTTAAAACTGCATATTCGAATATGTGCGAAACAATCTAAACTTACAGCAATTATATACCCTGGGTCTAATTTGGGAAGGTCGAGCCTTCAATAAAACAAACCATTGATGCCTGAAGCATCAGCTTATCTAACTGAACACTTTTAATATGACAGTGCAGACTCTGGACACTGTTAATCTACCTATAAAAGAATTGGATGACTGTTTGAGTCTATATCTATTTGTCTTAGTATTATTGTTGCTCCATTTACTAAGCCATCTAACCATCTATGTTTACAGTCAGTATTATATTTTGCTGTAGTCTTTAAAATGCGAGTTACACAAAAATCCTGGATCTAAGAAGCTCAATGTCAGTATAATAATGAGCGGATGCCATATTATTAAGGGCTACAGCAAATGGTTGATCATCTCGTTGACGCATTATTTCCGTCAACTCGGAAAATTCAAATCTAATAAGATTGTTTTCCCACAGTGTGCCATGTAGTTCATTGTAGTCTCCCTAGAGGATTGCTGGAAAACCCACCTGTCGCCCACAGGCCTCAGTTGTCTGCCATCGCCGAACACGATGACAGATATTAATTACTTTTACTTTACTTTAGTAATTACTTTTGATTTGCTGTAGCTTCACGTTTATAAAGGCAAACAATTTGGCTCATACAATTGAAATTTTGCCAATAAATCGAAATTTGAGATCGATTAATCTCGAATGTAGCGTATTTAATATGTTGGCAGATAAGGTCCCAATTCGATCGGACTGATTTACAGGAAGCCTTAACATTGAATAGAGTAGTGTACAACCTCCTATTTCGAATGCTGCCTTCCCTGTTGGAGCGGAAAAAATAACATTAATTGACTTTGGATTAGAGCCTCTGCTATTATTAAATCTACCTGTTAGGGCTTGATGTAATACCGAAATTCGTCGGCTTTTGCCGACACCTGCAAAATTCATAAAACTATTTGCCTGTCTTAAAATTATGCAACACAGATAAGCTAGATAAGTTTTCTGTTTTAAGTTTAGAGAACATACTATTTCTTCTAAACATAACGATGTCATTAAGACAGGTAATTTAACAAACTGAACAGTGTTGCTGCTTGGCCCATCTGCATTATCATCATTTCCTATATTTAAAATGTTCACTTGGGGATCTATTTCCGCTACACTTAATACTCTAAATCTATTATCTCCCTATCGTGACCAACATTATATCTCCCATAACGTATTCACCGTGCACTTCGCCTTTCTCTAATAAATCCGCTACCATTGCGAAGAGGATAAACTTCGGTTGCACCGAATCCTCAATTTTCTACCTTATTCTGTGATTCTTGGCGAGTCCCACCTGCAGTTTTAGAGAATGTATAAAATGCTGCAAAATCTGCTAAGCATAAACTATTTAGATCATCTGGACGGTGGACGTAATGATCTAATAGATCTACTTCGAAAATATCCTCTGAATCTTCGGGCAAACTCCTGAGTTGTGCCCTCGGCTTGAGCATTTAAACTCGTTTGTCAGGCAATCCAGTGTTTATAAAGACTTCTGAATTGCTGCTCTCTGACAACGACATCCCTAAACACCAATAAGCTGCGTCCTGAGCAGATATTTCCGAGCCATTCATGAACTTATGATCTATATGCTGAAATTTCCTAAACGCGCTTCCCCTACTGCTTCTCGCATTAGCTTAGACATTCCTCTTGGCGACTTTATATATTACATAATTTATTACATAACTGCAGCACGCATATGAATCTAAAATAAACTGGATATCCATGTTGGCTCTCTGCATTGACAAAATATAAGTGTTATACGCACCCTTATAACTAAGACCAATTTGAGGATGCGAGAGTAAATTATTAAAATCAATTAGGGATTCCCTAACTTTACCATCTATGGGAGAACTCAAGAAACAGTTTATTTTCTCAAAATTCTGTTGATGAATTGAAATACTTTGACTATCTTCAGAAAGAAGAAAGAGAGGAATTGTGTACTAGGCATAGGAGGATATGGTATACCAAACGACAGATTTGCCAATTTCTAATACAACGCTGGCAAAACGGAGTAGCTTATGCGTTTGGTACAAAATAAAGGGTTTCAATTCATCGTTTGATGGATTCTTTTTCGTCGTAATAAAATGATCAACAAACTGTACAACAGGCTGACAAGTGGGAGGATTACTATAATCAAATAAAGGGGCGTCTTTCAACCAAAACATTCCATGAATATGTGGTGAACGCCGGTGTTGAAACTCTACTCGCCAATAATACTTATACACAGAATGTTGGCCGAAAATGCCTCCATCTTTTTTCATAACTTTTAAATGCTGCCCATACCTATAATCAAAATACCTAGCACACGCAAATGGGTCTGACCTAATTAGTTCAACAACTTAAGAACTTTCTATGCTAGCTGCATCTTCTTCGGTTAGAACTTCATTCCTAACTGTTTTCTTTAAAATAACCTACTTTCTGCAGCAGAGAGCAGCAGAAGAACGAAGGTATGCCAAATTGCCTAATCATGGCCATAACTTGTTTCTTCTCTGCTTCCCAATGAGCAGGAGTCGATCTAATGCCTTTTAAAATCTTAAATCCCTCATCAAACTGAATTAACTCCTCATTAAGGTATGTCCCAGCTGTAACTCCGCGGAAAGCACTGTGCTTTCTTAAGCAAATGAAATAATTATTCCGCATATTTTTAACCTGTATTTTCTTTATATTATAAAATATTGTATCTACCCTACAAGCCCTTTTATCAAAATTCTTAAGCTCTGATTTAAATTTTTTTATGTAGATTTCTACACAATTCCTTTTAACTTCTGCATAAATCGTGGACAACTCTACGGAATAACAATCAGTTATCATGTCCAGAGGCCGTTGCCCTTTCGCAGGTGCTGCAGCTAAACTACTACCATCTTAGTTCTCAATTTGGACATTGTCCATTAGGGTTCCCTCACTCCCAGAATTAAGCTCTTGCTCTTCTACTGAAGCGTTCTTGTCTATATTTGGGTTTGTAGCTCTATCATCCATTTTTCTAACTATATCTATATCTTCTGTTGATGCAATAAATGGAACGAATTCAGATGTGTGAGAAGCTAACCATTCCTCATTAATATTAATTCCATGCTTTCTATAAAGCTCAGTACCTACTTAATACCTAATTGCATCAACAACACGAGATGAAGATATAGTTTCCACCATAAAGCTGTGATGATATTCTAACCTGCGTTTAAGGACGAGCTGAACAACCTCTGCAACACTAAAGCCCTTGGAAGGGAAGTTACGACATTCGCAACTGGAATAGGCACATTTACTACAGCACCTTTTATATGATACTATTTTGAAGATCATAATCAAAAGATTTTATAAATATGAACAGAAGACGTGGAGAAACTAATCTTTTTTCTAAACTTTGTAAGTCCTTAAGTCATTCTGGAAGTTCTGGGAAGTCTAAGCCATTGGTAATAGAATTATTTCTTCTCTTTCTTTATTAAACGGCTACATGATTTGCAAAACGAATGCATGCCGTTTACAGATGGAAAAGGTTCGGACAAAAACTAAATGTCTGCGCTAAATTTATTATTTTCTAGAAACCACAAACCTTTACAACAAATAACAAGAAAGAAAAGTACAGTCGAGCACGCCCGACCGTATAGTACTCTCTGCATTTTAATCCCGATTAAATTATTAAAATCGGTATCGAGATATTACAATGTGCAGTACTTCCATCAAAACACCGTGAAACAAAAACAATCTAAGCAAAATCAAACATCTGTTTGTATGCGAATACACATACGTTTGACATTATATGTATGTATGTGTGTATTCGGCGCGGCCAGCGTCTGTGGTCTGCGCTGACGCCACACAAGCAGAGAAAACGTTCGATCACGCTTGTATGTTTCTGTCTTGCTTGCACTCAGTAGTGATATTGCGTTCAATTATCAATATTATAACTCTTCTAGTTTTCTTGTTTATAGTCCGATTTCAATGCGTCTTTTTAGAATAGTTTGATATAGTTAGCCTCCACTCGAATTATACAATTACAATGATGTACTATATGAACAAATGACTAAAAACGGAACGAAAGTTGAGAATTATTGTTTTGTATTGTAGGAAAAAAAAGGGGCGTGGCAGTCCAAAATTTTAAATAGCAATGCATTTACACTGTCGCTAAGAACTTCCATACCAGAATTGGTGATCCTAGGTGCCATGGTTACTGAGATATTCGCCGAAAACAACGATTTTTTCCGAGGTGTGTATAGTTTTTTTCTCATTGTGGGCGAATGGGGCGTGGCATCGAAAAAAGAAAAGTTTCTTGTATTGACTGACTAAATATGTGATCGATTGACACCAAGCTCGAACTTGTAGCTCTTACCATCTCTGAAATCTGTTTGTTCATACGGACAGACGGACAGACAGACATGGCTATGTCGACTCGGCTTGTGATGCTGATCAAGAATATATATACTTTATGGGGTACTCTAAGGGGTCGTTCATCATCTTCAATGTCATTCGCGCGTGCTCGTTTTCTGCTGCTCTATTCTGAGAATCATTCCTTCACTGGCTAACTCTCTGACTCACACCTCTAGCTAAATATACTGCTATCTGCCGTGCGAATACGCGCACTCTCCTATGGCGTGAATGCTGCTGAGAATTCCCAATCTGTTCTACTACTCGATTTTCACTAAATGCCCTACGGATTCTTTGAGAGTGGGAATTCAACTCTCTCTCTCTCTCTCTCTCTCTCTCTCTCTCTACCTGCATACTGTGCCTCTTCTCCATTCAATCTTTTCCTTTCCCTACGCCTTTGAGACTGTGCAGCAGCAGATAGTTGCCTTCTCCGGGCCATTTCCAAAAAATTATATATTTAAATAAAATTTTTATAAAATATTTTATTTATATAATATTATTAATTGTATTTATATAAAATGTATAAAAATAAAATATATTATATATTTTTATATAATTTATTTAAAATTACAAAATAAAATAAATGATAAATTAAATAATATAAATCAATGTAAATGGTGTAATAAATGAAGTTATAATGCTATAATTATATAATTTTATAATATTTAAAATCGGACAATACTTAAGACTTACTATAATAAGAACGCGACAATTAACCAAATACCGAACGAGATTCTTAAATACAGTAAATGCGCACAGAAAAACTCACGCGATTTCTGCGAATGATCTATCTACGTCACAAACTACGCGCCTAGCACAAAGAAAATCGAATGTTCGCGAACACACACACTTAAATCGATTGACACACACACTCACGAGCTAATGCACTTATTATATATTTAATTATTGAACTTATATATTAATATAGACTATATTAATACATATATGTTATTATATTTATCGTAATGAAAATTACGTTCTGTTACAGTATATTCGTAATGAAAATAACGTTTTGTTTACTTTTCTATCGAAATCGACGACAAAATTGAATACCGATGCTCGATAACAACTGCTCAATTTAAACATTCCCAAAGTAAAACGAACTCCAAAATTACACAGGGTGAAGTATGGGAGAGGATTTCTCTTCTTAACGAACGGCCGCATTTTCTACCGAGTGCACGAAAACATTGAATTTGGTAAACCAGAAAGTAATGCGGCGTCGAAGATTCCTTCGGTTCTCCATTACCTATGCATATACTTTTTAAATATTGTAACGCAGGAATTCTGCAACCGAAATAAAACGCAGCTTACAATTTCAAAATCGCTTATGGGTTAGTAATGTGCGTACATTAAAACTCAATATACCTGCAACCCATTTTCCTACTATATAAAATGGTTTACTTCTTTGTAAAGTATTTGCGGAAATAATTGATTACCATAGCTCGCAAATAACTGTCGACCGTTTTTCTTCTTGCGCTCTCGTTGCGAGCATAACCGAAAAAGTTCATACTCTCTCGCTCTCGTTCTGAGCAAGAGACTTTTGCTGTCTTCATTTATGTTTTCTGTTGAGCTCTTTTCGTTGAGCACTTTGCATGTCGCTCTTTCAGTGAGCATTGCGTAAAGAGCGAAACGAGAAACGCTCGCACAATGAGACTCAGCAAAAGACCGATTGACCGAAAAACTCAAAGCAAACGGTCTTCAAATTTATTTTCGTTGTTGTAATGAAAAAATAATATAATTTATTTAACAAATTAATTTAAATTTATATTTAAATTTAATTCAATTTTTTATTTTATTTAATTTTTTTTAAATTTAAATTTATATTTAAATTAATGTACAATGTATTAAGTCTGCAAAACAGACGCTTACCGATTTGCTTGCCTATGCGTGTGAATGTATACTAATACATGCGCAAAAGACTTTTTGCTTCACTGAACACGACGAAACGGTCTTGGAACAACCAGAACAAAACTCAATAGAAAAAAAACGGTTTCGCTCCGAGCGCGAGCGAGCTCATTTAAGAACCGATAAATCGGTTGCTCGCTGGGTCTTTTCGTAAAGAGTCAGAAAAAGACACTTATTTGCAGACAACACGAAACGGTCGACAGTTATTTGCGAGCTATGTTGATTACTAATTGAAAAAAATAAACGCTTCAGTAATGTAGGATTTTTTGTATTAAATTTAAATAATTATATTATGTAACATGCTTAAAATCTATGTTCACTTATTCTATATTTACATATTTATATCTACATTCTTAATTTTAGTTTTATTATCAAATTTCTGCTTCGCCAGCCGACCTTTCTGAACGAGAAAGCTGTGCCTTATAGTTGTTATATGTTTGTTGGTCCAGCCATCTGTTTTAATAGCATCTGTTGATTAAACATTATTCATTTTTTGTCATTAAAAATAAAATAAAGATTATTTATACATACCAAATATTTCCTCTAAAATCACGTCCAGACAGCACAATAAAATCAGAAAAGTGACGCGTCGCGGCGGGTAAAACGTTTACAAAAATCATCACACATATGCAGTTATACACTTGTATTTACACACATTAACACTATACATACAAAAGGAATAGGCATAGACAAAAAACACAAACGAAAGAGGTACGCGTGCCACACAAAAAACTGTAAATTCCAAAACGCAGCGACGCAACGAAAGACGAAAATCGTTTGTGGATTAGAGGGGAAGGGGCATACAAAAACGAAGTTCACAACAGCTCGGTTCTTTCGTACGAGTAGTCGTTTTTATTTTGTCCATTACAAATGCGCTGTCAAAATATCTCGCAGGTAATGCAATACTTTAGGTCTCGTACGTAATGCATTATTTCGACCGACCTTATTTAGCTCGTCGCCACTGGGTACATTGCCTCTCATACACTTGGAAAAGCATGCAGGATTAAGAAATACAAGTAGTTATAACTATCGGATTTCGGTTGCAATGCCCAAACGCAACGTCTGCAAAATATGCTATTGCGGACATTGGTAGCTTTCGTTATATGTCGCAATCGCAGACATTGTAACGCTAACATATATATGCTGACAGAGCTCCGCGCGATCAACAGCGCATGGCGTGATCTTTATGTATTTAGGTTTAGATTCATAAGTCCCTTTTATGTACTTAGCTTTAGTCTTTTATTTATTTCATTATCACAATCAGTTTTATTCGTAAAGCATATGCAAGCGAGATAGAAACGTTTTCGCTGCCTGTGTGGCGCCAGCGCGCCCGCAGTCGCTGGCCGCGCCGAATACACACATACATACAAGTATGAACACATATAATGTCAAACGTATGTGTATTCGCATACAAACAAACAGATGTATGTGTGATTATGCTTAGATTGTTTTTGTTTCAATGTGTTTTAATGCAGGTACTAGATATTGTAATATCTTGATACCGATTTTAATAATTTAAGCAGGAAAAAAATGCAGAATGTCTTTTTAAATAAATTGAGATTTAATAATAAATTAAATTCTCTTTTAATATTTTGTTCATAAGAATTAAAACGAAGTCGCGTACAAGCAGCGATGTGTGAAATCGAAATTGAGCAATTTTGGTACGAATTTTGCGGCGACCCGTCTCATGCCCAAATTATAGATTAAAATCGAATGGCACAAGCCAATCGATATGCATAGGTCCTCGGAAATTTCTCTAACGGTGATTCGACGATTGGCCAATATCATTTCCTTCACTTCATACATTTTTTCGTCGGTTTTTCAAGTGCTCGGGCGTCCGGCACGCTCTTCGTCGCTCACATCTTCTCGGCCTTCTGAAAACATTTTGTACCACCGATAATAGTTGCTTTTGTCCAAAGTAGCTTCTCCGTATGCCAGAGTCAACATTCGGAATGCATCCGCGCACTTAATTTAGTTTTTCACACAAAATTTGATACAGGTTCTTTGTTCCATTTTTAGACCCTGTACTCTAAAAAAGAGTAGAGGGGTCTATTAGGTTTGTCAGAAGCGAAATGTGCGTAACAGGCAGAAGGAGGCGTTGCCGACCCCATAAAGTATATATATTCTTGATCAGCATCAACAGACGAGTCGATATAACAATGTCCGTCTGTCTGTCTGTCCGTCTGTCTGTCCGTCCGTCCGTATGTACACCTGGATCTTTTAAACTACAAAAGCTAGAGCCACCAAATTTATAATGAATGTCCGTTATTAAGTCAGGCAGATTAAGTTTATGTCAAATTTTTGCCACGCCCCTTACCGCCCCCGCAATGAGCAAAAAACCAGACACACCTCCAAAAAAATGTAGTTTTAGGCCAATAACTCAGTAACTATGGCACACCGGAACACCATTTCTGGTAATCAGGTTGCTAGATACAGCCTTAATGCAATGCCAATTTTAGCCTGCCACGCCCCCAATTCTCATATAAACTAAAAAACTTTCAAAATTTAAAGCTCAACATTTTCAGGATTTAGGGCATTTAGTCAAATAGTACAGTATTGTAATTAATTAATTAAAATTAGGAATATCATATCAAACTATATTCCAAGCGGTGTTATATTCCGTCAATTAACAAAAAAGTTAGAACGTTAGAAAGTTTATGTAATTTAGCTGCAATTTCGCCGCCTGTGTGACGTCAGCGCTGCTCGCAGACGCTGCGACGCTGCCGTGCCGACCAGTGCTAGGCACGCATACATACATATGTGCATACACATAGTTTCAAACGAGTGTGTACTTGTATGTATAACATGTAAATGCGAATAAGCGGAACATGCTTGAAAGTAGCGCGTGGTGCGAATGGTAGAGTTAGGGCGCGATGTAAAATCGTTGCCTGAGAGTCGTAGGTTCGAATGCTGACAATGAGAATTGCAAATTTATTTTTTTTTTTAAATATGAATTCAAAATATACATATAAATTTTAATTTTTAAATTTTGTTATAAAATTTTAATTCAAATTAAATACAAATGCGCATTATTATGGGAGTACGGGGTCTTTTACAGTCGGCTCGATCGACTGTAGGCTTTCTTACTTGTTATACTCTCTGCAAGGGTATATTGGGTTTGTGCAAAGTATGTAACAGGCAGAAGGAGGCGTGACAGACCCCATAAAGTATATATATTCTTGATCAGCATCACAAGCCGAGTCGATATAGCCATGTCTGTCTGTCTGTCCGTCCGTATGAACAAACAGATTTCAGAGATGGTAAGAGCTACAAGTTCGAGCTTGGTCTCAATCGATCACATATTTAGTCAGTCAATACAAGAATCGATGCCACTCCCCATTCGCCCACAATAAGCAAAAAACTACACACATCTCGGAAAAATCGGTGTATTCGGCGAATATTTCAGTAACTATGGCACCTAGAATCACCAATTTTAGTATTGGGCGTTCCTAGCGACAGCGTTAATGTATGAGCATTAACATTTTTTGACTGCCACACCCCTTTTTCCCACAATACATAAAACTAATTCTTAACTTTCGTTCCGGTTTTAGGCATTTGTTCATATTGTTCAGCATTATAATTGTATAATTCGAGTGGAGGCTAACTATATCAGACTATCCTAAAAAGACGCATTGAAATCGGACTATAAACAAGAAAATTGGAAGCGTTACAATATTGATAATTGAACGCAATATCAAGGTATGAGTGCAAGCGAGACAGATGTTTGACTTTGCTTAAATTGTTTTTGTTTCAACAAGGGTTAATGCAAGTACAATACATTGTAATATCTCGATACCGATTTTTATCATTTAATCAGAATTAAAATGCAGAGAGGATCATACGGTCGGGCGTGCACGACTGTACTTTTCTTTGTTGTTCTAAATTAGGAACGATGTATTTTAAGTTTATCGAATAATTGGTAAACCTATAAGAGTTTAGGTATAGCGAACACGAATGTTATGCTCTCTATTTTATTCTCTCTTATATCTCCGTAATTATACAAGTTGTGAAATTCATCAGCTTCTTCTTCTATCGCGCGTCGCGTCGTTGTTGTTAGCCCTGGACTATCGACCGTGCGAACACCTTCTAGGAATTCTGCACATTGCCGATAGGTGTGTTGCTAGACCGCCACAGTACTCCCTCTTCAGTGACGACGTCACGATTGTGTGAAGTGTACTCTCGGTGTCCTTGCCTATGTAAGTGGCTCATTGGCAGTGGGTTGTGAGCCAATGATGGTGTCATCTTTGACTAGGAAAGCGGGTTTGAGTCGGTCGACGGACACAGCTACGTCCTTGCTATCCGTCCTGATGGTGAACACTCGGTCGCTGTTACGATCGATTGTTGACTCGACGTCATCAAAAAATTCGTTTGGTATTCGAATAGGGGTTCCGCACAGCATTTCGGCCACTGTTGATTGTAAATCCTCTTTAAAGCAAGATCGAAGACATAGTAGGACTGCTGGTAAGAGCTTTGTCCAGGGAGTGTCTGTGTGACTCATTAAAGCAGCCTTAAACGTCCGATGCCATCTTTCAACCAATCCGTTGGATTGTGGATGATAGGCTGTGGTATGAATGTGTTCACTGCCTATAAGGTGTGCAAGTTCTTTGAACATTGCGGACTCGAATTGACTGCCCTGGTCTGTTGTGATTGTTTTGGGAGTTCCAAATCGAGTGATCCAATGAGACCAAAGTGCGTTGGCGACGGTTTCGGCCGTGATGTTGTTCAACGGAATAGCTTCTGGCCAGCGAGTGAACCTGTCGATCATTGTAAGACAATACCGGTAGTCTTCATATAACGCTTGATTGATGGCCAAACAAACTTTTGTTTTATTTGCTTGAGTGTCGAACGGCCACTTGGATGCGAAAGATTGTGAAAAGATCCGCAAATCTGGTTCCGAAGAGCTTGAGAAATGTACGGACGAATGTATCCCGTTGAAACGTCGCAGTATAACGACACGTTGCCGTTATAGTTGACTTTCTGCAGCTTCAGCGATGTGTATCCTTCTATCAGGTGGATTAGTTCCGCATCGACCGCTTGGGCTTCTTCAATCTGCTGCAACTTCACTGTCGTCGGCATCTCAATAGTGCAGAGTCTGGAAAAGGCGTCAGCTACTACGTTGTCACTTCCTTTGATGTGAGTGATCTCTGTTGAATATTGAGAGATAAAGCTCAGGTGTCGAATCTGCCGAGGCGATGCTTTTTCAGGGCGCTGTCGAAAAGCGTAAATAAGCGTCTTATGGTCTGTCCTGATCACTCTATGAGGCGTTGATCATTATTTTTCACGTCCTTGAAAAGATTCGACAGAGGAGCTTGAATGAGCGATGAATTAGGAAGACATCTACGGTAGTAGTTGATGATTCCCAGGAACCGACCCAGCTGGCTAATTGTGTTTGGGCGTTGATATTTCTGAATTGCGTCTGTCTGCGCGAGCTGGCATTTGCTCAAGTTAATGCAAAGGCCATGTTTTCGCAAGATTTCCAGGACGATTCGTAGATGCTGCTCATGTTCTTCCATGTTGTTGGACATGATAAGTATATCGTCGATGTAGCAATATACAAAATCGATCCCGCGGAAGATGTTGTCCATGAATCTTTGAAACGTCTGGGTGGCGTTCTTCAGACCAAACGGCATGTACAAAAATTCTATCAGTGCGAATGGTGTGCATACAGCTGCCTTTCGGATGTCATCTTCTGCCATGGGTATTTGGTAGTATGCTTTTACCAAATCAAGCGGGGTAAAAATCGATTTTTGGTGAAGCTGATCCGTATCGTGGATATGCGCAATTGGGTAATGGTCAGGTGTGGTTACCGAGTTCAGCTTGCGATAGTCGCCACAAGACCGCCACCCGCCATCTTTCTTTGCCACCATGTGGAGTGGACTTGACCAAGGGCTGTTCGAGGGCCGGCATATGCCTTCTTTTATAAGGAAGTTGATTTCCGCTTTTGCAGTGGCGAGTTTTTCGCCCGCCAAGCGGCGTGGTCGATCCGAAATTGGGGCGCATATTGTTTCGATGTGATGGCGAACTTCGTGCAAGCTAGTTATTGTTCTTGTCGGTAACGTTACATCTATGAACTCTTTCAACAGATGTTGGAACTTTGACACATTCTGTATTGTTGATATAGAAAAACTTTTTGTGTTTAACAATCATGTTGAAGACTTCAAACCAATTGTCTCTTGTTGAGATCAATGAGCAACTGGTACTTCGACAGAAAATCAGCACCTATAATAGCCATTTGCACGTCGGACACAATAAAGGGCCAAGAAAAACAACGACGTAATCCAGATTTAATTCCATCGGTGAACGTCCATAGGTGGGAATTGTTGTTCCGTTTGCGGCATACAGTGTGGAGTTGCTGAGTTTAGTGTTTTGCTTAGCCAGATTGCGTGAATGACAGAAACAACGGATCCAGAGTCGATGAGGAAGCGAATGTGTGAGATGCGATCGGTAATATGCAGGCGAGGCTCGGAGACGGACAAAGTTTGTGTGTTGAAATTGCCGCAGTTGAATATGCTGTCGCCGACTTGCGCTGTTGACGACAGCCGTTTTAGTTTAACGACTGGTAACGGGGACAGTCTGGACGACACTTCTTTGCCTCATTTCAAAATTTCAGATGGTAGAAGCAAAGTTTTGATTCTTGTCCATTTGGAGCTAGAGACGTCGACTGATTCCGAGGCGATCTGCCACGCGATGTACTGCGTGTTTGAAGCATCTGAATCCAATGCCTGGACTGAATTGTGTCCAACAGCTTCAAGCATCTTGTCCGAAATCTTGGCAAGTTGGTTAAGGTCAGTTTCTCCCCAAACTGTTAACATTGGACGTATGGATTGTGGCATCTCCGCCAGGAACAATGTCCGAATAATGGTCTCACTAGCTGGATCGGGAGCAAGACGGCGCATGTTGGCTAATATATCAGAAGGCTTCGAGCCTATTGTTCGTCCTCCTTGCAGTAAGCAGCGTAGCTTAGATTCTGAGGACTCGGCGAATTTCTCAAGCAAACGGTTATTGATTGCTTGATACTTGTTTGTCGCCGGTGGGCAAGTTACCAAATTCTCGACGGCGAGGATGGTCTCTTCATCCAAATGCACCGTGATCAAATCAAATTTGTCAGTGTCGTTGTCAATCTTGTGTAGACTGAACGAACGCTCGATTTGAGCAAACCACAGATGAGGGTTGCTTCGTGCAAAACGTGGCAAGTGAATTGAGGTCGTTCGTTGACCAGACTGATGCTCGTTTGATGCACCTGAGTTATTTGACCTGAGTGTGTCCAATTGTAATTGAAGTTTGGGTTTGCAGAGCATCTATAATGAAATCGTTTTCAGGTTCGGTTTCGTCGGAAAATAGTTTTCTTGAAATTAAAGCGCGCAAGTCGTAGCGCGCGTTTTGGCGTCGTTTTGCATATACTGCCAAAATATGATATTTGCATAACTTTTGTACAATATTAGCAATTATTTATTAATTTTTGAATGCTTGTTGCATTTTCGAGTTTTTGTTGTAACGAATGTTATGCTCTCTATTTTATTCTCTCTTATATCTCCGTAATTATACAAGTTATGAAATTCATCAGCTTCTTCTTCTATCGCGCGTCGCGTCGTTGTTGTTAGCCCTGGACTATCGACCGTGCGAACACCTTCTAGGAATTCTGCACATTGCCGATAGGTGTGTTGCCAGACCGCCACATAGGGATGCTGGCAGCGCCCTCTGCCGGGAGCGCCGGGAGCAGTCAGGTGCAACTCTGCACGAAAGCTCTGTGGTGAAAAGAGAGCTTTCGTGGTGGAATTGCACGAGGACAGCTTCCGCGCTGCTCAATCGAGAACGTGGCCAGCCCTTTGCGATCGAACACAGAAGCGAACAGAAGTAAGCAGTGAGCTGCAAAAGGAACAATAAAACAGTGAGTAGATAGAACCGTTAGGACCAGTGCGACGATAGGATGAAATAACAAGAGAAAGAAAGAATAAAAGAAAAGAAAACGCAAACGCAAAGGAGCAGCGCGTTCTTAGTTAATTGAAAAGAACAAGCCCAAGATTGGTTAGGTTCTGCCCATCACTTCCCTACTCCCGTTATTTTCCGTTTCGTTCGAGAATAGCAGTGACTCTTCGGTGCCCCTAGAGTCACGCTCTGTTCTCGCTAATCAACGCCGTCTTCCGCGGAGAACCATCGTGGCCCCTTGAGCCACGATCGAAAACTCGCAAAACGTTATCTCTTCCTGCACGCAGCGACTCGCTGAGATCAACGGTGGCGCTCCCCGTTTAGATATCGCGTCCGCATCGTCCTATTCCCTCCTGTACTCCTCGCCTGAGAACAGCGGTAGTCGCAAGAGTACCTCGGCACTCCGTTTCGATCTCGCGGGGCAGCGCGTGACATTGCTGAGAACAACGGTGGCGCTCCCCGTTTAGATCTCGCTTCCCCTCTCCCGACTCAGTGCCCTCCCGCACGGGAACAGCGGCGGCTGCCCGAGTACCTCGGCGCTCCGCTGTGATCTCGCGGAGCACCGCAGCGGCTCGTGGAGAACGGCGGAAGTGTCCCTGCCTCGATCTCACGTTCCGTTTCCCCTTCCCACGCTAGTATCCACCCCCCTCAGATCGGTCAGCTTTCCCCGTCTTCTTAGAATATTCTTGATCATCATCACAATCTGAGTCAATTTAGAAATGACCCTCTGTAAAAATTTTGTCTGCCACGCCTCTTATTTCCATTAGATTAATGTTCGATTATACTTAGTTTTTTTTTTTTTTCAACGTGTTCTGATACAAGTACAATCCATTGCTATACCTGTATACCGATTTAATTAATTTAATCAGGAATAGAGGCAGAGAGTGTTACACAAAACTACAGTATCCTCACCAAAAGCTATGCTCAATAACTGTAATTTATGTACACGTGGCTGACAGATTTTTACCTATGTATATTGACCGCTCTGTTTATCAAGCGAAGTGTGGCCCCAGTGGTAGAGATAAATTTTATTATTTATTTATTATTTACAAATTATTATTACATGTAAATGCAGATAATTGGAACCTTAAAAAGTGGGGCATGCTACAGCTGGGAGGGTTGTTAATTAGCATTTTTAAATATCAATTGCAATTTTAAATATAGAATTTAAATTGATGCAGCTGGTAGGGTTGCCGTTTGTTGATTGGCGGATATATGTAAGGTCGCATCTTCCAATTCTGCCAGAGAATTAGTTTTTTTCTATTTTTTAAAAATTATTATATTAAAGTTTTAATTATAATTAAATGCACTATTGTGAGTACTGGGTCTTTCAAAGTCAGCTCGCTCGACTCTAGCCTTTCTTACTTGTTTTTAAATTAAATATAGATGTATATAAAATATGTGTGCAAAAGGATTTCCCGATCTAATAATTATATTCGAAGTTTCAGCGACTCGAACGCATCTGCCTTCCACGCACATGTTTTTTTAAAACACCACTTTCCAACCAAACTTTATGGGTAGGGGTCTAACTTCCCATCCGACTTGAAAACTGAAAAACTTTAAAAAATTGAAAGATTCGAATTTTGTTTATATAAATTGGGACTTTATTATACTGCATGACTTTAGGTATAGTACACTTTTAGCCTCCCAGAGGCTGCACATGTGGAGTTGTGAAAACATGGTACACGGAAACAGCCATTTTGGAGCCGCCATTTTGTTTATTTTTTTCAACAAATTATAATATATGTTTTTTACTCTCCCACAAAAAATTATCAAACATTGCCTTTTTTGCTCACTCAATCAATTAGAAGTTCCCCTTAAAGAATTAGGAAAAGCTTAGAAAATAACACACATAAACAGTAGGTGTATTTACGTGTCCATATGCGTCTAAAATCGACTTTTTTCACAAACAACAAAGCTTTCACAAACAAATAGCTCCAAAGGACTTCAAAAGATGCAATCAATGATATGTCGAGCAGATGGTGCACTCTGATCACCATAATCTTAAAACCAGAGAAGAGTCCGTAGTTGGTAGGTAGTTGGTAGAGGTGCGAACGAAAAAAACTAAATATTGTGGCACAAGCATCGATGCACGAGCCGGTAAGAATATTAATGCAATCGAGCAAATTATGAATGTTACAATAACAATGGTGCGAAGCGATATGAGAGAAATGCCGATACAAGTAACAGCTGATCGATATTTTCTCGCAGGGCAATTTACAAACATTATTAGAAATATATCAATTGATTTATTGAATTAAATACACTACTAATGCAGAAGACACAGCGGTGTTGACAAGTAGCTCAAAGGTTCGTAAAGCGAACGTCAACGTCCAATAATTATGTGAGTAATTTTGGAGATTGGGCGCTTAAATGCAAAATCAATAGCAGCAAGTGTGCCAATCTATCATTTGCTACAAAGCCAGCGAGTTGTGGCCACATTAATATGCAAGGTGTCACAAAGCAACAGATCCTTTCATTATAAATATTTGGTCCTTGGTCTGTATAGGACGTTAATGCTCAAGACGCACAAAACAATGATCAAAAAATCATTCATGGGCTTTAAATATTGCAAATTGTCTTTGCATAGTAAGGTTACAATCTACAAGTCAATACCACGCCCCCTATATGCTAATTCGCGCTTCAAGTATATGACAATGCTTCTTAGTCGGATCTAAACAAGATAAAAATTGCTCAAATCAAAGTTAAATCTGTTATGCATCATGCTACATGTCAACCAGAGACATAGAGAGAAACTTGAAGGTTTCCAAGGCAGGGGACATCATCCAAAAAGTAGCAAATAACTATAGTCATATATACCTTGTAAGAGTTGCAGAACATTCCAACCCTCTCGCGTAAAAGCTCAAGATGAAACCCAGTATTTGCATTAAAACAAGTTGATGCATTAATATATAACAATGATGATAGTGCAAAGAATCAGCGGGAACGCGCTGGCTCCGGACCGTTTGCAGTCGCCAGTTGGGAGGGTACAAAATACATTCGCTGCTCTTCAGGCTCGTCTACTATTTAATTATTATATTCGAATATCGCGTGCTATGATTTGTCTAAAAAAACAGAAGAAGAAGAAGAAAATAATCAATAGCTCTAGCAAGTTTGTTCCACGATGGCGCAAGATGGAACGCCTGTACTGCCCACCCTTCTATGATCGCAAAAATAAAAAAAAAAAAAAAACAATATCTAAAGCGATTCCTAAACAAACCCACAACTAGATTAACATAATCCTAACGATCGACACATGACAACCCCACAACAGAACTTAGCAATTAGACATAATTAAAACTGAAAGAAATAGATTTCGGACTAGACATTTATAATTATTAAAATATATATAAGCATAGTAATAAAATTATATCGATTAAAATTAATATTTACAATAATAGTTTAAATATAATATTTAAATTACTGAGTTACTTTACTTAGAAACGGAATTAATTCACTACTGCGCGAGAAGAAAAAAAAATATTAGCTAAGTTTTTCTCAGTGTACAGCTTCAAAGCTTTAGCAAAAATGCAAAAAGAACAAACGAAAAGAAAATTCCAATAAGTCAATCGTTTCCCTCTTTCCGCCTTCGCTTGCTGCTCACACGAAACGCGTTATAGGAAGATGAGATGAAGCGAAATTTGAATTCCTCCGCTCATCTCATCTCATCTTATCTTCGTAAATGATTCATCCATTGCCGTTGTCACCAGATCTTCTCCTGTAGTTGTATCTGAAGATTCTTTTCATCCAACTCTTGAACTATCCTTGACTATTCCTAACTTAACCCATTTAGCTCCTTCTTTCTCTTCCAAGTCGCGCCGTTGCTTCTGCTAAGGAAATTATTCTTTGCTAAATCAACTGATTCTTGCTACCGACTGGTCTATACTATACAGCACGAATGATATTAACATAGCTGTCGAGTATGTTTACAACATTTTAAATCAATCTTTGATGTCTGCATTCCATTTTGTGTTGTAAAGTCCGTTTCACGTAAGCCACCTTGGTTTTCACCAAGACTATCCAACTTAAAAAACAAAAAATCTAAATATTTTAAAAAGTTTAAGCAGACAGGTTCTATCTTAGACTTTTTAAATTATTCTAAATTAAAAGCTGCCTTTACCCTTCTCAATTCGCAATGCTATGCAAGTTATCTCGTGCGCTGCAAGAATCAATTTGCGCGTGATCCTAAATAATTCATTAAATTTGTTAATTTTAAACGTAAATCTAGTACCTTACCCAATTCCTTCTTTTTCAATTCCTGTAAAGTAATCGATGACTCGGCTGCTTCCGATCTCTTTGCTACCTTTTTTCAATCAACTAACACCTCTAGTTTGCCTACTAACTTCTCTTACCCCTATAATCTCCCATCCACTAACTCTGTTTTCTTACCTCACATTACTAATAGTTGCATGCTTTCCTCAATTAACACCTTAAAGTCTTCCTTCTCTCCTGGGCCTGACAACATTCCAAGTTGTGTTCTCAAGGAGTGCTGTTTTTCCATAATAATTCTTTTTCTTTCCTTAGAATCCTCTGTTTTTCCTAAATTATGGAAAGTATCTTACATTATCCCACTGTATAAAAAAGTTGTCCGCAATCCCTAAGCTCTTTGAAAAGATAATTACTTCGACTTTGCAACATCTCAGCAAGTCAATTATCTCCCCTGCCCAACACGGATTCGTTAAGAGTCGGTCGACTTCGACCAATCTATTGGAATTTACCTCTTTTATAAATGAGGCATTCCTTAATAGAATGCAAACTGATGTCATCTATACTGACTTTAGCAAAGCATTTGACTCTGTGAATCATAACGTCCTTTTACACAAACTTAGTATTTTAGGCTTCCCACCTTCCATTCTTCTATGGATATCTTCATATCTAACAGGTAGGACCCAAAGGGTTATGGTTAGATCAGCCATCTCTAAATCTGTTTTTGTTAGTTCTGGAGTTCCCCAGGGTAGTCACCTAGGACCTTTACTCTTAAATCTTTTTATAAACGACCTTCCCTGTATGCTATCCCATTGTCGCATACTTATGTATGCAGATGATGTGAAATTATTATTATCTTATAAGAACCCTTCGGATCATGCGTTATTACAAGATGATTTAAACACAATGCACAACTGGTGCATTACCAATCACTTGCACCTCAATTTCTGTAAATGCCTGTTTATGACTTTTAACAGGGTTACTCCTTACATAGCCAATTATTATATCGACAATGTACCCTTAAAACGCATACTATTAGTTGAAGATCTTGGTGTTCTCTTTGATAATAAATTAAGTTTCACACATCATATCTCCACAATTGTTAATAAAGGCAAGGGCACTCTTGGATTTATTAAACGCTGGTCTCAAGAATTTAATGCTCCCTTCGTAACTAAACTTCTTTATACATCCCTTGTCCGGCCCATTCTTGAATATTGTTCATGTGTCTGGTCTCCTCAACATGCTCATACTCAAGATTTAATTGAGTCGGTGCAGACGCAGTTCTTGGAGTTATTTTTCTTCATAAACTTATAATTGGCGATATCTGCTCCCCATCCCTCTTAGAACGCCTTAATTTTAACATTCCAACCAGGGCAACCAGGTACTACATCCCTTTATTTCTTCCTACATGCACTACTGACTACGCTTTGCACAATCGTTTTCGTTTTCGATCAATACTATAGAATAATTGATACATGTCTCTCTCTTTTCCAACTTAAAGCTTCACTTTTCAGCCAACTCCGTTAAATCTCTGATTTCCATTGGCAGTATGTTTGGAATCTCTGCCATTCATGCGTCCCTTTAAATCAGAGATCTTTTGTGGTAGTTTTGGCACACATTTTTATTGATCTGGTTGTGTTTTTCTGGGTTTTTCCCAATCCTCGCAACAAATGTTGACTCAATTTCATTACTTTTTATCCCCAGATTAACTACTAACTATAATTAATTTATCAATCTAATTAACTAAATTTTTTTAAGCCTTTTCAGTAAAACTAAATTTTTTTTTTTTTTTCAAATTTTTACCTTGTAAAAATTATTAATATTAATTTTAATTATATTTAAAAACTTATTTTTGGTTAATACTCGCGGCTGATCTTAGTCTGCGTTAATAAATAAAAAAATAAATTAAAATTGCTTCCATGGCTCAAGAATCCGGAGCTGCCCTAAAGCAATTCGCGGGGCGCTGATTGCTCTAGGACATTCTGGCATTAGCATTACAATTTGAGAAAACTTATTAGTGTGCTGGTGCAACTCTAAGCTTCCCAAAATCACTCGGACCCAATGGGAGCAATTCCTTCTTGATAAAACCGTGCGCGACGGCCGTCGAGCTCAACCACAAAAGCTTCGGTTCCGGTTCTCCAAAAACCTCCGACTAATGTTCACTCCTTTGAACTGCAGTCAATGTTAAACCATAAGTCTGCAAATTGTGTGACCGGGAAAATCCGACTTTGCCCCAGTTTTCTGAAACTATCTGTCCCAGATCGTATAACAGCAATCAAACAACAGAAATTGTGTACGAACTGTTTTGCAAGAGTTTATCAATTGCGAGACTGCACGAGTCCTCAATACTGCCGCATTTGCCAAGGTCGCCATCATACCCTCCGTCATCGAGGTGGTTCACCCGAAGCAGGGGCCTCACGTTGCAGATCTTCAAGTGGAGAATCTTCCGCTATGTTTTCAACGCTGACGTAACGAAGATGTACAGGCAAATCATGGTTGATTCAAAGCATACGCCCTTTCAGCGAATCCTTTGCCGGGATGAATGCTCATGCCGCTATCCAGCAGCTCCGAGATGATCTGCAGTCCGCGGGATTTTCTTTAAGGAAATGGTCGTCCAACCATAAGGCCTTGCTTTGAAGGATCATCTGCTAAGTGACGATTTTCTATAAATCGAGGATGCAAGTCACACAAAAACTCACGGCATTCGCTTGAAGGCGACGGCAGACTGCTTCTTTTTTGTTGCGCTCGGACCAGAGGTTCAAACGACAATTACTAAACGAATGATCTTGTTTCAGATTGCGAAGCTTTTCGACCCAGCCGGTTGGTTAGCCGCTTTCGTCATCCGTGCCAAAATCTTTATGCAGCAAATTTGACTTACCGAGATTGGTTGGGATGACCCACTTCCGGAATGAAGTATCCGAGAACCAGTTCACCAACCTGGTACTGGCTAATCCGCAATTCCACCAGCCGTCGGTCGTCTCTATTATCTTTGGGGGTGACGTCTATCCAGACTAGAGGTCTGCATGAATAGCAGAAAAAGCATATTCGAGTGAACAATTCTCAAAATGAGTTGAGTGAATTCGAATGCAAAGCAGAACAAGTTTGAATGAGTGAGTGCGCCAGCGTAGGACTCAGAGGCACACGTTCAAACGAAAACAATGAATTGAATGAGTGGGAATGCGACAAAATTTCCATGTTGGACTCGAATGCATTCAAATGCTTAAGCGGTCACTGAGCGTTTTTGTTGTTGTATTTGCGCGAAATGAGTAGAGACAACGAAGAGAGAAAAACACAAAATTCTTTGTAATTATTGTATTTTTTTTTTTTTTTTTTTTTTTTTTACATTTGCATTGTAATTTATACATTAACTTATACATTTATAAATTGTTCTTATAAATTGTTGTGTAAAAAAGATTATTTTATTTATGTATATTTTCTGGGTTTGTTGCTACAAGACAACGTTCCTCGATTATAATACAATAAAACATAAAAACAACAAAAAACGCAGCAAATAACATACAGTCCATTCGAGTCCATTCGAATGAATTCGGCTTCTCAACATGCTTCACCACTTTTTCGGCTTATTTACTCGCACTTATTTTATAGAATTCTGTATGTTGTGAGACACAGCTGGTCTCATACTCATACAACTGTGATTCATTGGATGCTTCGAACTCACTCAACTCAATTCAATTCGAATCCATTCATTTTCGTTAGTGTACTGAGTACAGCAATGCAGACCTCTAATGCAGACTGCCTGCATTCTTAGTACTGGGAATGTTCCTGTCGCCCAGAGCACCATCTTCGGGTGGGTCCTCTCTGACTCCTGCGGCTATGAGGCGATCCAGAACGCGGCCACTCCCCATCCACGTCTCTGCCGGGCCAGGCGGATTGTTGCAATTGTTGCAAGGGGGGCGGCATGTTCACGCCAGAAAGTATGACCGGTAATTTTTCACCAAAGGTAGCGCCATACCTTTTTTTATACGTCTAGACAATCACTTGTCATTCCATTTTATTTAAAATAAAAAGCGAAAAATTTTTCGTTGTTGCGACCAACAACCTCACGTGTGTTTTATTTGCAACCCAATCCTGTCCGCGAAGCACGCATTTTATTTGTTTCGAGCGCAGCAGCGATCACCAACTCACCGATTCTTCCCCACACACATCCACGCAACTATACTTCAGCCGCGGCACATCCCTGCTTCGACGTTCTGCATCCACGTTCCGCCCAACCACAGCCATTAAAGCCGGATTATTGTTGTTCCCTCGCCCCAGCCAGTTCATCGGTGGGACAGCTGATAAGTATAGTATGTATAAAGGCATAAGCCTTTATACATCAAGTTCACGGTTGCGCAATAAGTTTTTTAAAAATCGCCAAAAAAAAAAAAAAATTTTAAAAAGAGCCAAATTTTAATAAAAAGGAGCCAAAAATACTGATTTCTTACCAGTTCATATTTAAATTCAGACAGCCACACGATAAAAAAAAGTGCCAGTTTTAAATCCAATTCGCCAAGTGTGGCAACCGTGATCACCTTACGTGGAACAACTCCGCTTATCATCCAGCGACGGTGCACAGTGGTCCTTGTGCTCCAGCCATTTCCGTGGTATGCCAATGTTCAGTGTGGACATAAAACGATTGTAATTTGTGTTCCGTGTACCAGTGCATTTCCACACACATAAGACCCAGCATAAGCAACAGCTGTGAAAACATTTGCGGTGTTCCTTTGTTTCACTAGCGATACACTGGCGTACTAATATTGAACGTGAATATTAAATGTGCATAATGTGCAGAAAATTGTTCAAAATCCGATTTTTTAATCTCATCACCATTCCTTGCGTGCAATTATCGATTCATCGTTGATTTGATCACAAGTTATCCATCTAGCATTAACATACAATTTATATATTGTACAATTCAAAACACGTAACCTATCGGCTGACTTTATCCAGAGCTTTTACTATTTTTGTCCAAGCTGTAACACAATTTATAATATAAATATCGGCATTCCTAACCAAGTCCCTATAACCTATCGATTCATTATATCGCTATGGTTCCCTCCACTATCTGCATTCCTCAGAGATACGCTTAAACTATCGGTTCACTATATCTTCACGTTGATATCGAATATCGGCATTTACGCATATATATCGAAACTATCTGATAATTTCCGACATCTATATCTGCGAAATATCGACTATTCCTACAATAGCAAGCATTGTCTAATATACTATCGCTAATCTACACATATCGATATTTTATTTTTTATCCTGAATCCATCCGAATACAGTCCACTATATACATATATAAAATAATTTGACCTGATCCACTCTGCCAACCACTCCCTTAACTCCCTCGTTCTCTTCCGACATCATACCGCACGAATTTACTTCTCTCGGCATTGCCCCCCGTTCAGCGCCAAGAATTACTGTATCAGCTCCCCAAGTGGTCACGGGGTCCACCTTCCAGCGTTTACGAGACACAGCCAGTATGTCCTTGTCCGACTATATCACCGTTTCCGACGAATTGGGCCAATTCGAGACCCGAGTAGGAAACAATGACGATGAGGCCCCCTCGCTTCGAATTTGGCAAGTGCGCTTGGACCAAATTAAGTCCATCTGCGACCAGGTTCAGGTAACCTTTCGTAACATGGTAAAGGCCACCGTTCAGGCCATGTATGAGCGGTGTGCTAGTCGATTCGGTTAAGCGATTGATTCCGTTGTCGCTGCGAATGCCGTCGCGATTACACAATCATCCGGCGTTTCGATGAACTCACGCGGATGCCGGGTGCCGCCTTGTGAAATCGAGGTTTTCACCGGCGATTACCTGAAATGGCCTGAGAACTAGTCCGGTCGAGAAGCTTTTCCACCTCAACTCTAAAACTCGTGCCGAAGCGAAAACGATTGTGTCCAAGTCCCCACTGACCAATGACGGATTTCTTTCGGAGAGGCATAACCTCGGCGAACGTTTTGAAAACAAACGCCTATTTCTTACGAGTCAACTTAACTTTATCATTCTGAGAGAAAGAGATTATCAGCTGTGCCGGTCGTGTTTTTTTGCGCTCCGTCTATTTTAATTATTTCTGCCATAATTTGTGTATTTTAAATTTCAAATTGTTGAAAATTTAATTTATGCTAAGTGTTCCCAAAATCTGGGTTGTGCAAAGTTATATTTGGTGTGCATTGTAGTAAAATATTAAAATATTTTTATTAATACAGCATCTCAGCTGTGTTTTTGTTTGTGCCCGTTTTTGCTGTGACCTTTGCTCCCTTTTCGTTGCTCTGCTGAGCAATATATAAGCTTGTGTGTTTGTTCGCTTGCACACAATTTCTCACTTGCGCTTGCATCGACGGTTTGCCTTAGTTGATTAACTGTTTTTCGTTAACATTTGTTTTTGCATTCTTGCGAATTCGGTTTTCGAGCTTATTTGTTTACATCTAAGGTATTTTGTGCACTCTTATTAGACCCCGTACTCTAAAAAAGAGTAGAGGGGTCTATTAGGTTTGTCAGAAGCGAACTGTGCGTAACAGGCAGAAGGAGGCGTGGCCGACCCCATAAAGTATATGTATTCTTGATCAGCATCAACAGCCGAGTCGATATAGCAATGTCCGTCTGTCTGTCCGTCCGTCCGTATGAACACCTGGATCTTTTAAACTACAAAAGCTAGAGCCAAATTTATAATGAAAGTCCGTTATTAAGTCAGGCAGGTTAAGTTTATTTCAAATTTGTGCCACGCTCCTTACCGCCCCCGCAATGAGCAAAAAACCAGACACACCTCGAAAAAAATGTAGTTTTAGGCCAATAACTCAGTAACTATGGCACTTAGGTAAGCAGGTTGCTAGGGACAGCCTTAATGCAATGCCATTCAAAATTTTGGCCTGCCACGCCCCCTTTTCTCATACGAGCTAAAAAACTTTCAAAATTTCAAATTCAAAATTCAGGATTTAAGGCATTTAGTCAAATAGTACAGTGTTTATAATTAATTATTCGAAGAGAGGAATATCATAACTAAACGGCGTTAAAATCCGTCAATTTACAAAAAAAGTTAGAAGGTTAGAAAAATTATGTAATTTAGCTGCAATTTCGCTGCCTGTGTGACGTCAGCGCTGCTCGCAGACGCTGCGACGCTGCCGTGCCGACCAGTGCTAGGCACGCATACATACATATGTGCATACACATAGTTTCAAACGAGTGTGTACTTGTATGTATAACATGCAAATGCGAATAAGCGGAACATGCTTGAAAGTGGTGAGTGGTGCGAATGGTAGAGTTGCGGCGCGATGTGAAATCGTTAATTTTTTTTTAAATATCAATTCAAAATATACATATAAATTTTAATTTCTAAATTACGGTATAAAATTTTAATTCAAATTAAATACAAATGCGCATTATTATGGGAGTACGGGGTCTTTTACAGTCGGCTCGATCATCTGTAGCCTTTCTTACTTGTTGTTTTTCTTGTTGTCACTCTATTTGCAAGAGTTATATTTGAGTGAAATGGCAACAATTGCTTTGCAATTATGGTCCATCTCGGGACAGTGACCAACCAAATTATGTGCACTGGTGGCTGTGTGACAACATTATGCATATAAAATGTGCTGGTCTTACTGGGCGTGAGTTCGATAAATTCATTTTCTCTGCCAAAGTAGACAGTGGTGGATTACGATGGTCATGTCCAGTTTGTATTGAGCTGCAATGTGATTTTTCACGTATATTTAATACTGTGAAAAAACAATTCCTTAAGTTGCGCTCACTCGCTAAGAAGCTAAACACGGATTTTGATATTAGTGCGGACTTGCTCAGCAATTATAAGTTTGAGACCCCACCTGACAAGGTGTTGTGTTCTCAGCAACAACTTACATTGCCTGTTCGCCTGGTTCACTCCTTACCTCACCATAATGGGTGCATAATGGGCCTCCCCTTTTATCCTTTTCTCCCTCTCCCCTTAACTCTTCACCCCTTCCTTCTTATATTCCTCCTGCAACATCTCCTGTACCTGACCAACCCACATGTGCCAATTTTGCTTCCCCGGCACTGCCTGTCCCCTCTGTAACCGATCCATCACCCATTACGATAAAATCAGTGGCTGTTAATGGAGTTGCGGCTAAGGGTAAAAACTTTAAAAGTCCCCCTAACCGACGTAACAGTCGATCTACTGCCACCCCCGCAGTCGCCCCTTTACCCCCTAATATAAATGTGGTAATGTTGCAAATGTTGCAACTCCCATAACTGTCCAGCCTACTCTGCTTACCGTCGTGGCTCCACGCAAGCAGATATTTATATCTAGGCTTTCCGCAGATACGACTATCGAGTCTGTGGCTGCATTTATCGCTACCAAAACTCCTGGCAGCGTTAGTAAATATATCAAAATTTAATTTCGCTGAGCCTAGAGAGATCTCCCCTTTTAAGATTAGTGTATCCCCTGAATTGTTTTCTGCCATATGTGATCCAAAGTTTTGGCCTCCTCATATTATTGTTCTCGAGTTTAAACAGAAGATTAGAACTCGTGCAACTCCTGTCTCCCTTCCGACCAGTGGTCCGTCTCAATCGGCCCCAGCAATAGTCTCAAAAAACTAGACTCTGACCAACTTTTCTTTCTATATCAGAATGTAAGGGGTTTGGGGTCTAAATTAAAACAATTACATAAGAATAGTTTCTCTTTTGATTCTGACATTGTCCCTGAAGACTTGGCTTAATTCTAGCATATCTGATAATGAAATAATGTCATCAAATTAATATATGTTGGATCATGATCATAGTTAGAATAAGGAGAAAAAAATGAATTGTTAGGATAAGCTTAAATACCCGATATTAATGAATTGTCCAGTAGTGTACGCATTAAAACTGTTATACTTAAGCTAGCATGTAAGTTTGATTTGTATTCGGCAATGCAGATGTCGCGAGCGGCAGGCCAGTTCGCTAATTCGTCTCGCTGTAACCACACACACGCTGTCAAGCCTTTCTGCGATTGCCTGTCCAACAATATTTGTATTGTATTGTTTATGAACGTGCAATTTGTTCTTAATTTAAAGTAGTTTCTCGATTTTTCATGGCGGCCGAGCAGGGACATTCAATCGCGTTCGTTGGTCTATAAGACATTTCAAGGCTTTTTTTTTTTTTTTTTTTTCTGGGTGTGTCGGTTTTATTGGCAGTATGATAGGGAAGTATATATACATGGCGGGATTTTGCTATGGGGAGATGTGATATTAATGTGGGGTGTGGCCTAGAAGAGGCGAAAAACAAAAGGTAAGAATTGCCGTTCTCTCTGGGGCCGGAGCTGCGGGACTGTCGTGAGGTAATGCTTCGCAGCGCCGGCTCGTGGCTTAAGAGCCCCTCTCCTGCGTTTGGGACCTTCTTTGCTGTTCCTCTGCCCTAAGGGTGATCATGACCTCTCTCGCGAATTTGTTGACGGCTGACCAGATGACCGGACTGCTAATCATATTTGAAATTATAGTGTCCACTTCTATTTCGCCGCCTATTTCCCGTTCGACTAGACTTCGCTCCGCGCTGAACCTGCTGCACGAAATGAGGACATGTTCGGCATCTTCCGTTGCATCGCACGTAGGGCACCTATCGCTTGTGTCGTGTCCGAATCTGAACAGGTATGCCCTAAAGCACCCGTGACCGCTCAGGGAGTTGGGTCAGGTAGAAGTTTACTTCCCCGTGCTTGCGCTGCATCCAGTCATCTATGTTGTGTATTAGGCGCGCCGTCCATCGTCCGGTTTCCGTTCTCTCCCATCTGGTCTGCCACTGGTATAGGCTGGCTCTGCGTGCGTCGGCTTTTTATGTGTCTAATCGGTATAGACCCGATAACGTTTCTTCTCGACTCGTGTACGTGTCTGGCTTCTGATATTAGGATGCTGAGTGGGATCATGCCTGATATAACTAGGACCGCCTCCCCAGAGATAGTTCGGAAGGCACTGGAGACTCTGATCGCGCAGAGTCTGTACGCTGAGTCGATGCCTCTCATGTACGACTTCTTTTCGGGTGCCTCGGCCCAGACCGGCGCCGCGTATAGGATTCGTAGACGCCCATCTTGGAGATAATCCCAGAATTGAGTCCAAGAGCGACTCTTCTGATCAGGTAACAGTGCCCAAACGAGTCAGTGCAGGAGAATATAGAGTGCAAGCATAAAAGCGGCACATTACACGTTCGAACGTACATAAAAGTACAGCTCCATTTGTTGCACATTAGAGATACTGCGTTTCGGCACTGATATATTTGTGATTTATTGAAAAGCAATTTAAAGCAAAACACACAAAGTGAATTAAACAAATGTAAAAAAAAAACATAAACAAAAATAAAACACTTAACAAGTGCATATATATTTGTTATATTTATTTTGCATATCAACGTTAGCTGTTCCTCTTTGATTTCGCTATTCGCCAACATCTACATATTTCGGTGGTGGGTTTTTTGACCTTTGTTTTTTGCACATAAGTAAAGCGCTGTTCGCTGTTGGATTTGGCTTGCGGTAGTTAGCTTGTATTTTGTTAGTGCTTTATTTTGATTCTGCTTTGCTTTGTTTGTGTCGCGCTAGCGAACATACAAACGTACGCTGATTAACTGCAAGCCCTTTAGTTGTTGTTGGTAGATCGCATCATTGCCTACGCATGCGCTGTGGTTGTTGGTAGATCGCATCGTTTGTCTACCTGCTCATGCGCTGTTGTTGTTTTTACGTACTGTGCAGTCGAATAGTCGGAATATCGCTAATCAGCTGGTTATTTTGTTTTGTTGTCAGCGCTTATCTGCAAACGCTTGCGTTTGATAAGTTGTTGTTAGCTCTGCTATTCGAGTAGTGTAGTTAGCCAGCTGATTGTCATTACTCTTCGAATCGTTTTACATCTTAAATTATATTGAACAGCTACTGTCTTTGTGACAGTACACTTTAGTGCATTCGAATAGGGCCAACTTTAATTAGTCAATATGGCACACAAAGTAGATTATAAAGAGACTGTAGTGGATGTCGACGAAACTTGCCTTAGTGCTCGTTTAAGTTGTAACGAACACATGAAGTGTGCAGCAGACTGGAGACGTACTCTGTCTACGGGGTCGACTAGAGCTCAGGGAAAGTGGGGTGGGTACTTTGCCTCCTAGTTAGCTGCTGTGCCACATAACTAAAATTGTAGACAGAGTTGGATTAGGACAAGGATGATAACCATAAGCGTACAGCACAACGGCCAGAATGACAATCTTTAAGGAAGGACTATGATGTTAAGGTCCTCCTTCTTTACCCTCCCAACCTGTAAAGACTTTTGAAGGCTCATGTCTTTACCCTATTATCAATGCAACAACGTTTACTTTAGGTGCCCATTATTGCGGAGATTTTTAATTCATAATGATTCTTCAGATACAAACTAGAAAGACAACCAATCGCTGGTTTCAAAATTCATTTTCCTGGATAAGCTGTCTTTACAAAAAGGCTACTGAGATCAGCTTACCAGTGACAAAAGGACTTCAAAAGCGAACATACATGTTTCAGGAATTTATAAATTTAAGCGGCGAAAGGCGCAGCAGTGTATGTTTGCTTTTAGATTTGTTTGGTTTGGTATATATGATATATTACTTTTCAATATTATTAATGTTGGATAGCTGCCATATATAATTTAGTGTTTTGTTTTAACTCACTCTGTTTTATTTTATTCTTACATACGTTGATACAGCTGACAATACTTTATGGTAGTCGACAGGCCTGAAGACGACGATTTGCTGTGGGGGGACTTCAAACGGATTAGAATATATAACAGCTAATATTGGATATTATTTTATACATACCATACCAAGAAAATTTACAAAAAGTCTTACGTGAATAATGGAATTTAAAAATTAAAAGGCTGACTTTAAAAAGTCTTATTAATTATATAAAAATTAAATATAGCATCAAAAGGGTATGAGACTCCGAACGAAAGAAATTCTCCAGATATACAATTTTGGAAACAAGTTGCGTTAGCGGAATGACGTTTTTCAATCCATTCCCCTTTCTCTTTTTTTTTTTTTTTATTTTATTTTTCCGAAGTGGTTAGTAGATCATTATCTCCAGTCCCTTTTTGCTTTTCTTAGAAAAAGGTGCGCAACTCAATTTAAAACCAACAAGGTGCGTAGAAATGGTCTCCAAGCAGTTTTATCGCGGCGTCGGCGACTAGTCATTGGCTGTGCGCTCTTGAACGGACAGCCGTGTCGCAAGCAGAATGGGTGCGCGCTTGAGCGGCCAGCCGTGTCGCAAACAAAATGTGTGCGCGCAACGTTCGTTGCCGACCCAAGAGTGCCACACGAAGCGCCGGTACTGCGACTTGTGCCGTATTGGCCAAAGCGTCTTTTAATTCGCAAGCACAGGCTTGGCCTCGTCGCCAGTGATTGTTTGGAGAGGCAAATCTTCTACTTCTT